>JARJDZ010007764.1:0-26251 GCA_030264555.1 Aleochara sp. GC000083
GAATATACTATATATTCTACAATCTAGATATATAGATGTGGAAAATGAATTTCAGAAAGTACAAAATGTATTACATTGTATTTCAGATTGAAAATATAATTTTCAGAAATGGTAAATTTCAATTCAGAAAGTAGCATATATGTACTTCAGATATTAAGATTTATAGTTCGGAAATTAAAATTATACGTTTTTATTACTTTTGTCCAGTATACATAAGTTAGATTACCCCAACAACAAACTTGTATTTACAATATTCGGGGTAAATAATTAAATGAATTTGAGAAAGTAAAAAACGTATTACAGAAGCACAACTTTTATTTCAGAAAAGAAATTTAATATTGAAATTCAGAAATGGTAAATTATAATTTAGAAAGTAGCACATGTATTTCAGATATTATGATTTGTAGTTCAGAAATTTAAATTATACGCATTTATTATATTTATTCAGATACATAAGTCAGATTACAATAACAACAAGCTTATATTTACAATATTGGATCTATCAGGCAACTTCGGGGTAAACAAGTCTTGTATATCTTAAAAATAACAGATAATACACATCGATAATCTATAATATAATTGATAATATCAGAACTAACATACATATTATAGTTTCTCAAATACATACGGCGGCTAATCTGAAATTCAAATGATTTAATAATACATAATAACACACAATAATACATTTTACAATTCTTAAATATAATTTATATTTTCTGAAATACTATTAACAAGTCAGGAATTCAAATGATACAATCTGCAGTACAGATCAATAATCTGATATACAATTTTTACTACCTGATCTACAATTGAAAAAGGTGTATTTATAACAGTTCTGAAATACAAATGGATAATCTAAAATACAATTGATAATATCTAAACTACATAATGCAATTTCTCAAAAACATACGGCTAATTTGAAATTAAAATGATTTCATTTAAATACATTTTACTGTTCTTAAATATAATTTATATTTTCTCAAATACAATTGAAAGACGTTTGGTACTTAAAAAGAACGCAACTTTATGATTTTTCTAACCTAAACCGTTGAAATATACTCAAAAAAGTGCCCTAAATGTGAATGTGAGTTAATTCTGTAAAAATTATGCGAGACCTTACATATTATAGTTCATTTCAAAGAAAAAAATGAATGCTGATTTTTATTTAAGAAAATCCATACTCATACTTGACAAATTAACGATTACAAAATTTGTTCACTTTACAATCATAATCTACTCAAAAAAGCGCCCTAAAATTTTTAACTTATATTTATGTAATAGTGGAATAAAGAAGTTATGAGGATTTTTCGAAAATGCCAAGAATCAAACTTTTGTTAAAAAAAGACATTCCGACTGCCTAATTAATTTTTTCGTATCTCATACTATTTTGCAGATTCCCTATTAAAACATCGAAATTAGTCCACCCTGTACATACACAATTTATCTTGCTAATGTTAACCTATTAGGATCAAGCTATGAGATAATTAAACATAGGAGGTAGTGTATCACTAAATTAAGATATAACCAGATATATTAGGCAAGTACAGCGGTACGAATCATCAATAAATGAGAAATGGAAACAAGGATGAATAAGGCAATGATGAGAATAAGGTTTGCATGAGATCATTGTAAAGTATAACACGCATGCGGCATGCACGTTAACGAGTTTGTACGTACGGTAAATGTTTGCAGCCAATTAATTTGCCCACCAGCAAGCGCACCCAACCAACCCCCACGATTGATTCCGACTGAATTGCTAACACTGAATTGTCCAACAAATGCTCGGAATTGCAGCCGGTTCGGAGCGTTCGTCCGAACGCGGCGAATCGGGGAGCCGCAGCCTGCCGCCACCACTGCCGCCGCCACGCTATCCAAATAGTGCCGTTTGACAATGGGAAAGTCTCAACATCGCCACGTTCAGTCTACTGCCTTTACCTACGCCGCTGCTGGCCCTCGAAGATCATCTCGTCGAATTGATCTCACAACGCACCAAGGCTTGCGCTACATATATACGTCATAGTTTTAAGCGACCGCACCGTCATTAAACTAACCTTATTACTGCAACAATAAAATTACTAACGAGCGCACGACAGACGAGGCGCAGATAATAAACGCATCTAGGCGTACGTAATTCTTCAGATCGAACGCAGCAAAGTTAAAATTGTTCATTTAAAACGACAGCAAGTAACCGAGTAGAGCATCCTATTTAAACATATTTAACAATATCAACCGTAATACTAAACGATAATCTTAAGGAGTAATAACACTGATCATCGAATAAACTACGTAGTAAAATTGATTGATTTCGAATAATAATAATAATAATGATAATCTTTTTGGCGGTGAGAAAGCGAACGAACGGCAAGCTAGGAACGCGGAGCGTGCGTGCATCTTTCGGTTTCGGTTCCGATTTTCGTTCCATTCCTTTTTATACTGGTAATCTTCTCGAAGTCGAAATCGATCTCACTTCCGATTATACGAATACTATGGAGGAATAAACACTCGTAGATGCAAGTTAAATCTATGAATAATATTTATGCGGCCTTTAATTTTACAGTTGTAAACTTTTTGTTTCGATAAAATAATGTGTCGACGTGCTTAGAACGTATAAAGGTGGCCCGAAGACATTGCGAATGTATAAACATTATGCGCAAATACGTTCCAAAATTTCACTCATTGTGAGTATAATTCTTATTATACTACACCGTGCTGCAACTTTTCATCCAACGTACGAAAAGCTAGGAAACCAAAAACATCGCTCATAATCTACAATACCAATATCGACGAAAATGGTTCATACAACAGGCCTTTCAATTATTATTATTCATTATGTAGTGTTAAATGCGTTTTGTTACTCGCACCTATTAAAGGAAACTTGATTGCATAAGTGTAGAAAATTGCGCGGTGTAGAGGAATACGTTTTTATGCTAATAAATTAGCCCTAGAGGCGCTGGGTTTTCCAAAACCCGCCCCCCATATATATATATATATATATATATATATATAAACATATATATATGACAATTTAAACGATATACATGAAATGGTTGTAAATGCAAACAAATATTACAGTAACAAATGTTTTTAGCGTGCTATTACATGGTCAGATATTTTCGACAATGCCAATAACACATTTTATTTGAGGAATAACTTGTGTATCTTTAGCAGTGAAGAGGCGCGTTACTATAGCGAGGAATCTCAAATGCCATAGGGAAGAATCCTCAAAATGCTCACGAATAAAAATTACTATTATAATATTAAGAAAAACAGGATTTGATTGATGGATAGAAAATACACGTTCAATGCAATCGTTCGGATTCAAACGAGAGCAAACCAGAAAATTCACGAAGAATAAGACTTCAGTTCCCATAAGTACCAAAAAAAAAACACAACGCTCTTCGGAATTTTACACCAGACACAAAATGACACGCACTGCATTCAAACAGCTAATTAATAGTGATCTTAGTACTCAATGCATGACTATCTTGTTCAAATTAGTTTCCTTTCTGTTACCATTTGTTACTTTAGATCTACCCCTAATGTTTGGAAGAATTTACTTCTATAGTGGAAGCATCTTCAGGAAATAAAATTCAATTTTGATTTGTTGCTTTGATGGTTTGAAATAGCACAGAAGCAAATCTAAACTATTTGTACAACAATCTTCTTTATTTACATATCGGCCTAGATATCTCTGATTTGACACTGCTTTGTTAATCAACAATTTTGTGCTAAAAAACGAGAAAAAAAAATTGACAAATTGATTAAAGCAATATAATAATACATATATTTAATATCGCGAAGGTGATACACGCGATCTAACTTGGAAAACAAGGAAATTGAGAGAATAAAACTAAGTTATCATAATTCTTGCTCATCCGTCTTAAAATCACGCTCATCAAGAACATATTTTATTCGATATTGACAAATAAATGAAACTGAGATGAGAGAATATTATTCACTGCCACATGCTAATTGTACTTTTAATAATACATTGGGAAGGTAATAGTTGATGATAACGATGATATAACCAAGAAGAAAACTATAAATACAAAACTAACGCACTTGAGCCATTATTAGATATTTATTATAACTGTTAATGAGAGTAATTAATAATTTTGAAATGCTCTAGGTGAACTATAAACGTAACATAAAATTTAAATAAAAATCATACTTATACACATAACATATAGGTGATAATTATATAGGTTTGCAAGAAATAACGAAAAGCGGATTACAAACGGATATGATGAAGTGAAATTCATTTGAATTGATTGAAACCATGAAAATCAATACAAGAATAAGAGATAAATACAAATGGGAATCGAAATTCTAAAATATATTACTTTTAGTTGATTGTAAAGTTATATAATCAGTAATTATAATATTAAATCTATTAAATTACGGTACAATTATTAGTTTCATCTTTGCTACTCAATTTTTATGAACAGTTACCCTTCGAAAGATTACGAACAAAGGAAAGTTTTTATTCTAGGGATAATTGCATTGACGAGTAGGCAACAGATGCTTCTTACAATTACTCCTAATGGTAAAAAGTTTCCTTCATTAGCAACATGTAACACACACCTTTGCTTCAAGTTACTACCTCTTCTTCTTTTTTATTTTTTGATTTAGGTTTGCTTTTAAATGTATGCATATGTACATATACACTATGTACACATATGTAATATAGTGTAAGACCCACGATGTAACATTTTGTTTAGCGGAAGTCCAATCGTTGGCATACCGGACATACGTGGAAAATGGAAATTTCCGCCGCGCACTGCAACGAGCACCTCGACAACAATTAACAGCAATAGGGCCGTTGACGACACCGATGATACAACCGACGAGAGCAGTTCATAAATTCTTCAAATCTTGAAGAGTTCCAACTCAATGCAAAAACATAAATAAATTCAAAAGCGCAATGATTGTAATCCACTTACGTTATGATTCGAATGCTTTGCCTGAAATGTGCGTGAGAACTGAAATATTTTCAAATGGTATTCACATTGATTCAATAACGAAACTCATAATTCCAAAAGTTATAAGTACACTTAATCAGATCTAGTGAAGATTTTATGCAGTTTACTAGTAATTTAGCAAGTGGAAACTGAAGAAATAAATATATGCAATTATTTTAATGCGAATTACCGTTACTGCACTGCCAATGAATAATTTCATTATATGTCGATATGGTAACTGATTATATAAATGACGATAATTTTGCAAGTTGCCATCAACGTATTTTTTTAATAGTCAAATTTTAGAATGTTTTGTATTTGTTTTCGTAAATGACACGATGTAATTATTGGTTTCAATAGAATACAATAATATGAAATTTCTCGTATTTATACCAATTATTGTTTTACAATATATACCTATAAGCATATATATAAAGTATGTAAAGATGAGAAACTCGAAAAGTAATAAGTGCACTGACCTATGTAATACATAAATGATAGTCAAATAATAGCTTAAAAATTAATCGATAAAGCAACATTTTTATATATATATTTTTTTTAAGTTTGAAGCCAAAGATGAGCATTACAGACATATATCCAAACAGGATTTAGTTACAATAAACGGGAGATAATTAACATCAAATTCACAGCTCATTTTATTATTGCTTTTTTTGAATTCAGTCAATTAGAAATGTATTCAGCTGTTCGTTAAAAACATTAAGTTGGCAACAAGGTATAGCAATTTATAAAAACACAATCAAATTGCTACAACTATTAATTAAAGCAGGAGTATGCATTAGTCATTGATTGGTTTGGAATTCTTGTTGGCCTAAACACCATTTGATAATTAATGACGTGCTCCCGCTCTGTGGCAGGGGCGAACGTTTTTTTGAAGGATAGTAATGTAGCTGTGATGGTGAACATCTATGCTAATTGATTGCTAATCAAAACAAAAAAGAAAATGGAGCAAAACGATTATTCTAAATGTAAATATTGTTACATATATAATAAATGATGAAAAAGTAATAACTAATGACGATTAATAATCACGTACATTATGATAAGATTAAGAGGTTTATTATCTCAACCGAAGAAATATTATAACGTATTTAAGATTCGAAGTTTATTCAAACCCGCAATTAATTAAAGTTCAATAAGTTTGTTTAACTCAACGTAATACTGGTTATGCGATTTATAAGATTAAAAATGAAATTGTCGAAATTAAAGAGAGTGCGGATAAGGTTCCTTCTCTTCTCGAATTTGTATTCTTTCCAAAAAACAAAAAAGAAAAACAAAAATTGACTCAACTAAAAAAATTAAAATATTAGATGAGAATACCTATAATAAACTCATACTCAATAGATGCGAGAAATTGATTTCATTATGAAGAAATATTGTAACCATAATAAAACTTATATCTAATGAACTTGGTAAGATTGTAGGAGTAATTTAAGTTTAATGAAAATGGTTAATTATATTATATATAAATCTTCAAAATGAATGATAAATGCAAAATCATTTTGTAATTTTGATTTATTGCTAATAGTACGAACTGATTGTATGAATTATGATGAGTGAATAAGATGTATTTTTTGTGAATTTGAATTATATATAAATATAGACTAGAATTATGTTATTATTATAAACATACTACAAATATATAAAATAAAGTTATATATATCGAAATTTCTAGTCTGCTTGAATGAACCGAAAGTGTCTGGCGTTGCAACACTTAAGAATTCTTGGAATTTTGAAAGACTAATTCGAAAAATTATAGAATTTTCTAATATGTCCAGGTCCAGTGACGGAACTACAAAAATTTTCCCCGAGAAGTTATAAGGAGCGGAAAGGAACGTTACATACCGATAAATGCAGATTTAATTTTCAAGTATATTATGAAAATTTTGGACACAATTATGTTTGACCACTGCTTAAATTTTACACTGATCACACACTAATTGTTCTAAAAATATTAAAACCACTATGTGCTGTACTTATAATAACGCCGGGAAGTTGTGGATGCCAATGAAGCTCTTTCAAATCAGTTTGTCCTTGATGTATGAACAATAATTGAGGTGGAATGCCCTGTAATCATGAAACTCATAGAAACAAATTTCTAATAATGCAATCAGTTAGTACTCTTACAGGCATCTCCGCGGCTGTTTCATCATCCTTTTCGACGGATAAATCCCAAAGAGCAATTTGATGGTCAGCTCCTGCAGAAGCAAAGACACTAGCATCAATGGGATGCCATTCAATGCTAGTAATAGGCGCAGAATGATGCTTGAATATTGCAACTGGTTTATTTTCTTGAAAACATCTCAAATCCCAAATTTTCAAGAAACCGTCATCTCCACCACTTGCAATGAATGGCTCATTCCTATTCCAATTGATAACATTAACATCACTGTCATGTGCATTTTCTGCTGTAATCATGCAAGCTTTATTAGCGGGGGCTCGAGCATCCCATATTCGAATAGTTTTGTCAACAGAACAGGATGCCAAGACACAGCGTTCATTTGGCGACCATTGAATATCCTCCACAGAATTTGTATGTCCAATTAACGGTCGTTGATCAACATTCCAGCTGGCTTCAGTTGGTGTCCATAAATGAATATTCTTTTTGCAATCCCCAGTTGCTAAACTCTATAAAGTTGTCATATTAATATTTCTCAAATAAAGGTGACTTAACTTACTCCAATTTGGGTAGGTGACCAATCAATGGCAAAACCTTCTTGTTGATGCCCACTAAATGTATAAATTGGTGCACATTTATTTCCCATATTATCTTGATTATACTTGGCCAATAATTGATCATTATTAGTAGCTTGCAATTGTTGGTTCAAATTCCATATATTGACCCTGCCCAGTTCACTCCAGACTGCAGCAAAAACATTTTCACCATGCACAAAGCTCTAAAAATAAAAGATGTAAATAATAACTTACAGTCTTTTCATTTTTCAATACCCTTATTCGATTAACACATCCTTGATGCTTTATTAAGGCACCTGACATTTTAGGCTGTTTGTCTTCATTCTCTTCATCATCTGATTCATCACTTTCTTCATCATCATCTTCTTCATCTTCTTTACTTCTTTCTTTACTTGTTCTATGTAAATTGCTTAATTTCATAACAATTACACTATTTGTATGAGCTTGATCTGCCTGAGTACCAGCTACAATAAATGCTGTCATTGGAAAAGAATCCCTGTTGTCACCTGTGAATATTAGGAATTAGTTTAATGTATCATAATAATTGTGGCAGTTTTACCAAGATTATCTTTAATTATATCAAAACTAAGGCAGGGTGCTCCAGTTTGTGCTCGATGTAGCATAATATATGCTGACTGATCACAAACCAATTCTTCACCCTCTTCAAGAGGTTTCCCAGGAAGATAAACTTCAGAAGATGTATTTTCCTCTTTACCCTCATCTTCATCTTCTTCCATAACTTCTTCAGCATCCATTACATCATCTACGTCCGACATCCTAAAAATTACCACACAAAATAAGAAAACAAATACTGCTAACTGTATGCGATTGTGACATAGAAACACAGAGATCTCATACATATAAGCCTGTGCATAGAAACCAAAACTCACGTGTAAAATATTTAAGGCAGGGATCGTAAATATTTGAGGTTATGCTCTTAATCGTTTTGGACAGCGTGACATTGACAACAGAGGAAGGTTACCAAAATTATTTGACATAACTGCGTGCACCGTGGAGGGAGTAATGGCACAGAGTAGAGTCGTTTATCTGTACTCTGTGCTAATGGCAAGAATAGGTAGCGCTACCTCCAGACATTACTCACTCCACGGCGTGCATCGTTGGATTTGAAATTTCAACTAATCCGAAGCGTGCAATTGAAAGTTGCAAACTTTTATTAGCTATAGTGTGCCCACTATAGCTCTAAATTTTTCTTATTATTTATGATTACTAATTGCATGGTTTCTTATAATCTTAAAAGTCTTTAAAAAATCTTTAAAAGTCTTTTGCCTTATACAAAACATACATAAAATCTGAAATGATTAAACATTCATTGCTTTAGCATAGTAAAGTGCAATATTGATTATGTAGGGGCATTTTCGTGTTCTGGTATGTCGTTAGTAATAATGGACCGTACAGGAATGTCAATCGAATTCCAGGAGAAATGAATGAAACTTGGCAAAGGGCATGAAGAGAATATATGCGCGTTGAAATTGAATTCCTCCCTCGGTACGTATTGGCATCTCCGATAATAAAAGAAAGCGTCGATAGCAAATTTTCAAACAGTTTTTATGAAAGACTACGATTTTTCAATTAAATTTTGCAAGGATTTCATTTAATTAAAGTTGGTTTAATATTGACTGCTATAGTCAATATTGATTTCAAATAAAAAATATATATCTTTATAATAATATGAAATGCAATTCGAGTTCGAGCAAAGAAAATATTGATTAAAGATCTGATAATTATTACGTCTAGAAGAGCAAAGAAGGATCCCATGTGATTACGAGAAAGAGGAATTCGGCCTAAAATTCCAATGCGCGCCCGGGTTTCATATAAATACCGATATGCTCCCGCAAATCTTCATCATTCTTAAGCTACGGGTCAACCATGAAGTTCGGGTGTTTCTTCCCGGTATTTTTATTTTCAATTGGCAATCCTCTTGCATATGCAAATCAAATATTTCACATACCACTAGATCAGGATGAAACAGTTACACTTGATTGGGCTTTAAATTATTCGAAAGAAACCATTTGGTTTGAAATACATTTACCTAGAGACGATTTTGGTTGGTTTGCATTTGGTTTCTCAGATTATGGTGAAACGTTTCCTGCGGATTATTACATTTTATGGACTGATTGGAAAAATAGTGTATCATTGCAAGTAAGTAAACACAGTATTATCTTATTACTTCTTCCGCTCATACATATTCTTTCTTTAATTTGACGATTTTGGCTTATATTTTGTATCTAAGAAATTCTATTTTTTCACGACTATTTAAATTTTATTTAACTGAATTTTGTTAAGGATGCTTGGGCAGACAGAGAGGGAGTCTTACATTTAGATAAACAACAAGATGCCATTGGATATCATTTGAAACAACGAGGAAAGACACTAAAGTTTACCTTCCATCGAAAATTTGATACATGCGATCGCAATGACTATGTCATTCAGGATGGAACTACGCATATTATTTGGTCAAAAGGACCAAGCGTTATACATCATATCAATGGCTTAAATATTAGTTCTCCCGAATCAGGAATGGTTCGAACGCAGTTGCTAAAAAATCTCAACTTCAACAATACACCAAAACGGCAAGCTGAGATTCTAGATATTCGTGTGGATAAAGTTAATGTACCTAGCAGTGACACAACATACTGGTGTAAGGTATTCAAATTACCAGGCAAATTCAAAGAGAAGCATCATATCCTCGAGTATGAACCGGTCATCGACGAAAAAAATGAAGGAATAGTTCATCATATGGAAGTTTTCCATTGTATTGCTTCTGCTAATGAAGCGATACCAGATTATACGGGTTCCTGTTTTGCTCCTGATCGGCCATCAAAGACGCAAGTTTGTAAAAGAGTATTGGCTGCATGGGCAATGGGAGCAAAAGGATTCGCATATCCAAATGAAGCAGCATTGCCAATTGGCGGACCAGATTTTAATCCTTACATAATGCTGGAAGTTCATTACAATAATCCACAGATGCATTCTGGTATTGTGGATAGCTCCGGAATACGTTTTCACGTTACAACTAAGTTGAGAAATATGGACGCTGGTGTCATAGAACTTGGCTTGGAATATACTGACAAAATGGCCATTCCTCCCAAACAAGATTCCTTCTCATTAAGTGGATATTGCGTTTCCGAATGCACAGCAGTAGTAAGTAAACGGAGTGCTTGTTTATTCTTTTTGTGGAAATGTTATCGATGTTCGTCATTTTTGAACCGAAATAATTATCAATCGCAGCCAAACCGCAAATCAAAACCCACTTCAAAAACGCCCTCAATTTGCACTACTGTAGCATTTTTCAAATACTAAATCACTGTAGGTAACGTCCTCAAATTAGTTTTCCAGTTATTAAAAACAGCAATTTATTTATGATCAAAAAACGTTCAGTGCCCCTCGACGGTGCTGACTCCTTCAAAAAAAAACCTTACAGCCGTTGGTTGTAGCATTTTAATGCGCAATTTTATTGCTCTCCAGTTTCGGGATTTTCATCACACGCGAATGTTGATTCAGATATGCGCCACTTTAGAAAACGTGTACCTACAATTGATCGTCGAAAGCCTCGTAAAAATGCGTGCGTGTAAAAAGACGTACATGCCAACGCAAGGAGCATTTTTGCCACCCAGAGACTATTATCCTTTAGAAGTAGGGTGGATTGAACATAAATGTAGTAACTTTCAGTAAATGTGCATATGTGGTAAATAAAATTCCGAACCAATAGTTTTTTTAACTAGTGGTACAAAATTTATTTATACAACTTTTTAATGGTTTGCAAAAATTGATAAATTGTATAAATTTTAGAGCCTACCACAAAATGGAATTGTAATATTTGGATCACAATTGCATACGCATTTAACTGGTATTAGAGTGCGGACGAAACATTATCGCAATGGAATGGAATTACCAGAATTAAATCGTGATGATCATTACAGTACTCATTTTCAGGAAATAAGGAGACTAAAACAATTTGTTACCGTACTACCGGTAAGGATGAATTAATTGGACTGTAATCTTATTACGGTCTCTGAGTAATTGCATGTTCTAGGGTGATGCGTTGGTTACAACCTGCGATTATAGAACAAGCAATAAGGATAACATCACCCTCGGTGGATTTGCAATCAGCGATGAAATGTGTGTTAATTACATCCATTATTTCCCGGCTATTGATCTTGAAGTTTGCAAGAGTTCTATCAGCAACGACGCCCTTAAGACATATTTTCAATATATGAAAGAGTACGTTATTAATTTAAACAATTGATGTGTATACCATTGTGTAAACTAATGTTTTTAGGTGGGAAGATCAGGAAACCTCAATGGAAAAAGGCATTTCGTCGAATTATGGTTCAATACGATGGAATAAAATGCGAGTAGAATTACTGAAGAATGTTTATCGTGAAGCTCCTCTAAGTATGCAATGCAATATGTCAAGTGGTGATCGATTTCCCGGTTATTGGGAAAACACTCCACTCACTCCAATTTTAAAACCCCTACCGCCGCTAAAACGCAAATGTTTCAAAGAATCAAAGGATAATTAAAATGTAGGCCAAAATATAAAATATACATGATAAATTGTAGCTGAATGATGTAATAAAACAAATTAATTGTAATGCTGAAAACATTGAAAACCATTTATTTTATTACATCTATAATTATTTATATAATTACAAATACATGAAAACTTCTTAAAAATAGCTATTATCATATATATTTTACATGTTAATCTATGTATCTGCTATACACTACTTATATTGTAATTCTTTAACCCAAAAATGAAGCCGCCCAGTTACAGCGAAATAAAACTATAAATGTAAAGCAAAACGATTTTATATCAGTTTTCAAAATTGAAATAGGAAAATAACTTAATGTCCTTATTCTGGCAATTGCCTAGATCTTACTAGTGTTCATAAAATTTCTCGACTATCCGTTTCGGATAAAATGTTTAATGTGAATTCGCATACACGTAAACACACTATTGTTGTTTGCCGCAAAAGCGTTTGTCTGCAACAATCACTCTGGCATGTCACCGTCCGCTTGCACCGAAGCCTTTTGTACAAAACAGGACCTTGCAACTGATTCAAACAACCTACAAGCAAAACACGTTAGTAAATCGAGTGTTCATATGGTGGTTATTTTTGCAGCATGTAACGTAATGAAACAAAGTAAAAATTTAGATATATCCATTCTTTCATACATACAGCTATGTACGCGACTTTGTGTGCTTTTCTATATTACGTTATTTGCTGTGTAAAATCACCCTTACTATAAAACATTCTCTACAATACTCACTTTTCGATTTCTGAAGCACAATGAACGAATTCATGTGTCCAAAATTTGTAGGTGGGATTCTTTATCAGTTCGATAAATGTTATTAACAATCCCCAGGGATGTGGCCTATTGACAATTAGTCGTTCCAAGAGTACTCGAGTTATTTGCTCTTGGATTGCTTCGGTGTTCGCCTGTTCAAATAGGTGCAGTAACGTGCAAGAAAAGTAATGCGTGTGACTGTTCGGATAGCGCAGCTGGTTGGCTATGGCATTCAGAAACAAGAAACGGCCTTCGGTGTCCAAATCGACGGCAAGATTCTGGAAGATGTCCATGTGTGCACTGTGTGCAATTGTTGTCATGCTCGGTGTTAGGCTTTTGCCACGAATGTAAGAAATAGCCTGTGTGCCAACGTACAACACTAATGCATTCATCAACGGGATGTTGTATCTCATTCCAGGTTCGTTTGATATTTGCAGATTACTTCGCAACTCAGACAGGAAAGTGACCGGTGTGCGAAGTTTCAAGTACGAGTCCAAATCCTTCTTGAACGAAGTTGGTGTTATCATCGCAGCAAAGTTCGTCTGCACTCGCGGTCCATAGGAGATTTCTTGCAGAATGTCAACTTTCAAATTTGGTGTGAACGGATCCGGTAGGCGCATATTTCTTGGAAAAGCCGACAAAATCAGGTTGCGCATCTGGATACAATTCGGTGGAATGACATCGCAGAATCCATAATGGTAGTCGCACAGGAACTCAGGGAAGTCGTGCAGTAAAACTAAGAGCACACGCAGTGTTCCCTTGTAGAGCATCGTTACCGGTTTGGCTAATTCAGCGTTGCGCAAAAACGGTGACAAATATTTGAATAAATCAATCAACAATTGCGCATACATAGCCCAACCTTTCTGCTGAGGTGTCGCTGCCAACATGCGTCCCATGAATACACGATGCGATACCAATTCCAACCAAGCATAGCAGAATCCAGCAGCCTTCGACGGCCGCAAAATGTGCAAAGTGTGGCAATAAGCAGTAAGTACATGAAAGTTGATCGCTTCTAATACAGGCTCTGGTGCATTCAGCTCCAGGAAGAGCATGATGAAAATTCGATGGTATGGGAATTGTTGAAAATCAGTTCCACGTTGTTCATGATCTTGTAGCAGACAACCAGCAACAATGCCTAGCACCTTATTGAGCAAATGTATCTTGGTTGTGGTGTTCTGGGAGTCGCCAGAATGTTTCACCAGCAATGTCACTAAACGGACAAATGCATCCAGAGTATTGAAGCACTTTGCGCGAATGTGGCTGCTTGACATGGACTGACTGTCCATACTGCGGTAAACGATCTCGACACACATTTGTGTTGATAGTCGAAAGAATCGGGTAATTAAATCGTCTGTCTTCAGTATGCCTTGAAGATTCATCTGATGCACGAACATACTGAATGCTTTGGTCGAATCACGGCCGGTCGGTTGTGCGTTGTAAATGGTAATCCAATCTCGGATAAGGAAATCCGTTTTGTCCATTAAACCTGGTGGATCTTCATAATTAGTGGCGCGTACTTGCAGAATGCCATTATGAATGTGCACGACTGGACCCGCTCGCTCGCCCATAATGGATGGGTCGTGATGTTGTCTCAGTAATTCCAAGACCGAAGTGAGTGCTTCTGGGGGTGGTCGTAAATGTGAATTGATCTTCATCATCATTTCAATTGTGTTGCAGAAGTCGGATTCGCTCACGAATTGATTTGATCGGTCATCCACCAATAAGTTTTGCACAAGTACTGTAGCCATCGTGACAGCCCTATAATTCGGACCGGTTTCCATACATTGGGACAACGCCAGATCAAACGTCGGCATATTCACTAATCCGGCACGGATTAACGTCTCCACAGCTACCTCATTGTAACGCAGGTCATCACGAAAATCGGTGAGGAAACGAGTGACGTTCTTGTTTATCCATTGCTGTCCGTATGCTCGGGGATCTTGGAGGGATTTTAAGATGCGCACTATGATTTCCTTATATTTGTTGTTAACTGGATCACTTTCATTTGGTGTTCCACCTTCTTGTAATGATTCAACGCACTTAAAATATTAAGTAGACTTTAGTATTCAGTAATTTAATGCTTGCTGATGGTACATACCTTTTGCACGATAGCAATGGACGATCCGATTTCCCGATTGTGCATGGAGTACAGCAAACATTCTCGAATCATCACCATGCAGTTCGACATTACTGCGTACGCACTTTGGCCATTTGTTGCTTGGATGAACTGATCGGCTTCCAATGCCAATTTTTCAAATAGCGGCACTAAATCGTCAGTTTGAGACATTTGGAATGGAGTAGATCCATGTGCGGGTTGAGGTGGTTCCATCACAACGGTTGGTTTCGGTATGAAAAGAGCGCTGTCTCGTTCGGTTAGTGGTAAGAAACCAGGAATGTTACGCGCGAACTCTTCGTATACAGACATTTGCGGCGGGCTGATGCCACCCACTTTAAGACGAATCGGCTCCGGCATTCGCTCAGCTTGGTATGTTAGAGCAATTGGGTCACAATAGCGCCTGGAATAAATTACAAGAAAAATTAATTTTTCGGATAGATAAAATCGAAGATAAGCGGCTTACCTTCCTTCTTGGCGCGCCAACTTTCGAAGCTCGAATTCGTTCATTAGTTTCTTATCCATCTCGGGAATAGCTTTTTCGATTGCTGTTTTTTGAATGAATGCGCAAGCGAATTCCATATTATCCTGGGCAATAATGTTTGCGGCTTGATCAATCATATCCTTCTGTTGAGCTGTTGGTGTTAAGAGAGCATTCTTCATTACATGCTTAAATTGGGTGTTGATGGATGTCAGCAGTTGATCTCTACATGTTATCATAGCCATGCCCGCTGTGAGGTTCCTGACCATGTAATGCGATGCTGAACGCATGCGATTTTCATCCGAATCGAGAGCAAAGTCTTTGCGAATAATGTGTTCACATGTTTGCAAGGCAATTTTAATCGCCCGATCGACGACAGGTGCGATCCAATCCTGAATTGCACGATCGATTGCACTCTTAACCAGAGCTTTAAGTTGTGGCTGCGTTTGAAATAAAACAATAGCTGGGCTAATCGTAATGTGCGATTGGAAAGTGGAACCACCAGTCAATTGGATATCCATATAGCTGAATCTCGGTTCTGGTGCAGTAACATTAGATGTTGGCGTAGCGCTGTTAGTTTGAACAACCGGTGGCGTACTTGTTGCTTGGGACGAAACTTGACTTAATTCCGGTTCGTTCATCATGGACTGAATGGTCATCTGCGCAGCTACCTGAGTGGGTTCCTTCTTCGAAGTTTGCGTTCGCAACTGGTATTCGATTTTTCGCAATACGTCGGGATCTTTCAGTATGTTTGTCGGTTTTAAGTTCGTTATTTCGATGTCCAGTGTTTTGCAGAGTACCTCAATTTCGAATTTCAAATTAAGCTTCAAATCTGGTTCTTGATGCATCTCAGCCAATACGTTCATTATTGCAATAGTCCAAGGGTTTGGCGCTTTGAATACCTTACTTTTAGCACATGATTCTAAGATTTTCGCAATAAATGGTACAATGTAAAGAAGTTCTTGTTGACCTTTATGATATGCCTCAATCAGGAGGCTCTTTAAGTCAATGTCAATTTGAAGAATTGGTTTATTTCTTCCCAGTGTCATCATTCCCAACCAATGGCCTAAATTCTTAAGCAGGGAACGATCTGAAAAATTATCGATAACTTTGTCCGATCGAAGAAGAACTTTAATGTTCCGAAAAGTCTCCTTTGTTACCATCCTATTCACGTCAGGTATTTTTAATACATCCAAGAAATTCGAATAAAGGACGTGAAAATTCAATTCAATTGACGCTCGCTTCATTACCAAATATTGTGAAATCCATGCCCAGTATTCATCAGACACGATTTCTCTTAATTCATCACATTTCTTTTGCAAATTCAGTTGGCTAAGATTATTGAAGATGAATGCAATTTTATCTTGCAACTGTTCTGGTGGTGATTTTATCTTCTCCTCTTTTTCGGTCGCTACCAGCAAGGTATCTATATTCGTAGCATTAGCAATAGATGGACGAGTCCCCAAGGTTGTTGCGGAGCTGGTGTTCACTTTGCTAACAGTTGATGTAGCTGGTGTCGCCTTGTACCCTTGGTTGGTTAAAGAAAGTCCGAGTACGGCTACAAGATTAGCAGGTAGAACGGGTCCCTGCGGCTTTGTAGGTGGTTCAGCACTTTGCAACCCGTATTCCACGTACTCAATTAAATGCGCTGGAAACTCATTGAAATGAGGTATTGCTCTAACGTGTTCGCAATATTTATGATATTCTTTCAATCTGGTCTTGAATCTGTCGAGAGCAGCTATGCCAAAATAGTACATTTTGGAAGCTTCTGGCTTGCGTAAAGCATCCAATACAAAACGCAAAGCAAGTCCCAGTGCCATATAACTTGTAACCAATCCTCGTTCAATTATTCCTCCGAACAGTTGTGCTGTAATATGCAGCTCCTTGTCTGGATACTGCGGGAAGAATCGGTACTCCTCAAATAAATTCCGTAGCATACAATGAAACACCTAAAACATGGAAATAAATAAGATGATACATAATAAAATCGAAGTCCTTACTTCTCTTTCTCTCTTGACGGGCGATTCTTGAAACCTCTTCAACATTTCCAGGACCTCATCGATGGACAGCGTCGGATGCGGGGGATGATTGTAAATTCTTTGGAAATAGCTGTTGGCTTCGTCCTCGATGTCCTTGGATACATTGGGAGCGATCTCCGGAAAGAGCGGATTCTCGGCCACACGTTTCTCCAAGCCGGGATTTGGTCCACCCATCCTTCCTAACGCACCCAGCGCAGTCGGTACCAATGAAGCACCCGTCCCTACCGGCCCTTGGTGTTGCATCGGAATTATTGGGAATGGACTGTTCGATGCACCTGCGGCGCTCAATATTCTGTTAGGCGATCCTGGAGCTTGTACTAACGGACCTAAACCACCTTGCATGAATGCCGAATTGGATTGGCCCGCGAGTGACATATTGGCCAGCGATGATCCAATGTTCGTGATTGCCTCAGCGGAAGCGGAATTGTACAGTTGTCCTGCGATACTGGATGGATTAAAGGGCCCATCTAGACCACGATGTGGTCGCAAGAGGGTTGTCGGCTGGGCTTGCTGTTGTTGCTGCCTGTTCTTCAAAAGTGTTTGATAATTTGCTGTTATCGTTCCAATGGCATCAATGCACTCTGGACTTAGATTGATCAGTTGTGTATTCGTTAAGCAAATAACGATGGTCGCCAAAGTCTCTGCAGGTAACATGTTAGGCTTTAGGGAATCCTCGGTTTTGCCTATGATCTGGGGACAACGCCGATGCAAGAACTTGATGCACGCCGAGACGAAGCTTTCGCCGTGTTCTCGAATCTTGTCTTGTAGCCATTTTTCAAGTTTTAAATACTCTCGACGCGATGCCAGGCAAGCCAGGTCGATAATGAACGGGTACGATTGGACATTAAGTAACATCGACAAGGCTTTTAAGTCTTGAGCCACGTCAAGGATTCGGGAAAGGCGGGCTTGGTCGCCATCACCCCTTGAATACCATTCCGCCATCGCGTGCATTATCGTTGGTTTTATGCTGCCGTTCTGTGAATGCCATGCGTGGTGCAAAATGATTGCGGAATTGGCATGGTTCCCAAGGAAGATTGGAAACAAAACTGTTAGCAATTCTTGTCGCAATACATTTAAGGGACCTTGTATTTGCAGCAGAGCAAGAATTAGAACATCAGGGCAGTTTTGAATTGGGAATTTAAAGAGCTCTTGAACTTGTGAGTAACAACCGCAATCTGCTATCGAGAGCAATACCTCTACCAGATTCATCGATCGCCACGTTGCAAGTTCTTTGCTATCTTGTTCTGGAGGTGTTTTCAAAACGTCAACGGGCACAAGATTGCATGGGTAGTCGGCGAACGAAAAAACGTCGGGATTCTTGAGTATATTCTGAATCAAGCTCAATTGTGCTTCGATATTTACCCATCGTCGATAGAAATGTTCCACTGGAAATGCATCGGCTCGAAATCCAGAGCTCTGCGAGCCGTATCGAAGGCCACTTATCAGCAAAATTAAACTTTGTCTATCTCGGACCACGAACTCGGGCTGGTCGAGTTCAAACATAACGTTGCTCCACGACAAGTTGGGAACGATTTCCATCAAGGCCTGCACGAACACTTCCACGTTCCAAGACGTACACCTATTGTCATTGTTTTTACTAAATGAACCCGGACTTTGAATATTCAACGATTCGTCCAAACCATTCACCGTGCGACACATGATAATAAGAATCTTTGCCACTTGCACTGGAGTGATGTCATTCCGATTTAATTTCAGCAGATAGTTGCGGCAGTCCTCCATGGAAGACGTAAAGCCGTAGCCAAGTTCTTTGATGAGATCAGTCATTGTGCAATCTAGAATTCCCCCGGATAAACCGGGGCCTTCACCCGACATCTCCGGTGATAATTCGCAATCTTCCGGATAGACCAATGGTGCTAGAACGATGGGGACACGATCTTCAGGAAAGTCCCTTTGCAATGCAGTTACAAATGCTGATTGCAAATCTGTGCTGATGCCTAGATCCTTGGGACACTTAAGTACAGCAGCAAGTATAATATGTACAACTTCTGGCGTTGTATCATGCAGGCCACCTTCGTGTTGGTTGCCACTCCCTTCTGTGTCAATGTATGATTTTATAAGCTGGGGTACACAACCTTTCAGATGGGCCTCTGCGAGGGACACAATATCTTTGTTGAGCGAATTGAGGAGTGCAAGTGCAAATACAACTTCTTGAACTGGAGACAGGTGAAGGCACTTGCACAATTGTGGGAATAGATGTGGTCCAATTTTAAGATTCTGTAAACATGCAAATTAAGCAAATGACCACAATGCAAACCTGCTCTCACCTTATGGTTGTTTATCGAATTCGCGGTGGCAGAACAAATGGAGGATACCAGTGACGGCTTATTAAGTAAAGTGGAACAATATTCAAGCAGCACCTGATTTTGGACTGTAGGTGCTGACACTTTATTCAATGTTTCACTGAAGTCCACTGAGAGAAACAGACATTGAGCCAGGTGTCTATCAGCTTCTAGTCCATGTAGGTTCACCAGCTAGGAAGTAACATATTTGATTAGTCAATACTGAAGGCCATTTGGCTAGAGTAGAAGACATAAGACAAAAAAATCTTAGTTCACTGTGTCTAGGTGGAAAAATGATCCCTATGCATAAAGGAATAAATCAAAACACCTTTGTTCTGGTAGAAACATCCACCACTAGTATGCCACTAAACTATGCACCGAACTACATCGTCAGCTTACAAGTAATTGGAAAGTTAACACAAGTATGGTTTTTTAATTAAAATGCTTAATGATTGGCAGTGAAGCTTAATACGCCATAATTCGCTAATTTTTACGACAAACGAATGTCATAGAAAAGAGCACTCACGCAGATGTCTACCGGGCGACAAAAACAATTTACAATTTGCAATGTTGCCATGAAAAATACAGGTTTCGGATAACCAATCTTTTTAGGAATTCGTAGTAAAGAAATATTTCTTATATCGAATTTCATATTGGACTTAATTCTATTGGAAATATTACTTAACAAAGGTTTAATTGGATATAAGAAAACATTCCGATCATTGACAAATAGCTAAAATGGAATTAAGCAATATGATCATGTGCATGATTTATAAAAAAATCCCTTGCTTATTATAAACAAATTGTTAAAACAATTACTTACTCACGTCCATGATTCTCAAACTTTTCAATGTATCACTAAAACACTAATCTAATTTATTGATAGTCGACAATCGTACAAGAAGTTCATCATGGACTGACCACGGAATTTTTATATTTTCCCAAAAACACTTGCTTTGAAATGTTCGTGGAGCACCAGTGTGCCGCGAAAGAAACACTGTTTGAGAACCACGGTTTTATGTTATCAACGCAATATTCTTATCGATATTAAATGCAACAATTAAAATGGCAACATTGGCTTTTGCATTGTCGGAAATGAGAAACAATATGGCTGACGGCGTTTACAAGCAAGGTATACGTCGTGGAAGATGCTCTGCGAAGAACAGCTTTCCGTAATGTTAGAAAAACATGAAGAGGAAAACTCACCTTTTGCAGTTCGGAGAAGATTTGCTTGTGATTCTTCTTCGTAATCGATGCAACTAAATAACTGATCTGTGACAAAGTAAAAGACAACGAGTCTAGGTTCATAGTTCCATGAACACGGCCTCGAAAGCTTCAAATACGTTTGAAGCTTTCTCAGGTATCCACGGTTCTTTTATCCAAAAAGTCTTATTTGTTAACGGGCAAATATAATCCCAATGGTCCAAGACCATCATCGAAACGTTCATTAGCTCCGCACGCACTAATTTTTACAAGCTCATCTTTGGTAATCGCCGAAGAGACATAGGTTGCACCGATGGTACTCGTAACACATGCACACAATTAATAATATGTACTAGAATTTTCGACTTTCTGCGCAAACGTCAAATACAAGCTGGTAGCATTTACGCCGTTGCCAATTTGAGATGATCTAGAATATCATAACACCGAACTTTTTGATGAATATTTAATGAACACATTTACTTTTCTATTCAATTTTGACCGATAATTCATCGGAATAATTTAGTTATACAAACGGGTTTTACAATTTTTTGGAAATTTTTCTTTTGTCAAAAAGTGTCTCATGGATAACTTGAAAGATGAATAGTATTACATTACGACTATATTATTGTTAATGCCACCATTTCAATGTGATAAAATCCCAATTAGATAGTGGCTCCCTCGATAACATGAGATTAGAAATCTCATTAGACAGTTATTGACAGTTATCACAGTTATCCAATTTTTAAATATTTATTAACCGCGCGCCAAATGTATAATTAACTTTTTTGATTAGACAAACATCCAAGTAGAAAAATGGATATTCATGAAGGGCATTTACAGTGGAATAAATCATTCTCAGCGCCTGACATATCAACAACAAGTCCTTTATTTCAACGAGGACGACGAGGACGTTTTTCTCCTAACCATAAATTGGATGCCTCATTTTCAAGAAATGTTAAGCAAATCAGTTGTGAACAATTATGTCAACAAGGTTGGTTTTACTTATAAATGACATTGTACACTAAATATCTCTTTATTTATTTATAGATTTTGAGCATCAGGTTTTCTTAACTACCATTGGTACTAAGGAAAACTTATTTAGTACTCCAATTAAGCAAAATACTACCTATGAAGATAACATTCCAAAATATTATGATTCCCCCATGGATGTGGATCAGACTGACTCTAACAGTAGGACTGAAGATGAAATATCAATAAATACATGGACTCCTAAGCAAAAGCAGCCTACAATTCTAGACTATGTTGATCTAACATATGAAGGTAGTAAACCAATTATGAAAAAGAAAATTTTAAAAGCAGTTCCAATGAATATCTTAAAAAAGACACTTGTGCCATCCACTGGTAGGAAAAAGGAAATTTTTAAAAAAGTTCCAATGAATACTTTAAAAAAGACCCACATGCCATCAAAACTTTGTCTTAGAGCTTGTGTTTCTATACTTATTTTAGCCATTATAGCAGTTCCAATTTATGATAAACTTAACTATAACAGAGATGTATTGGTAGAGCAGATTTCTACAGACTTAGATAGATATGTGTTTGGTCAAGATGAAGCCTTGAAGCAGTTAAAAGGTGCTTTAAATCATTATACTAGTAATAATAATGGTTTACATTTACTAACATTAATAGGCACAATGGGAGTGGGAAAAACATTAAGTGTAAATATTATTAAGGCAAATTTTATGCCAAAGCAGGTAACAGAGGTAGACATTGATAATTATGATGTCAGCAGTGACTACCTCAATCAATATCACAAGAGTGTACCATATTTAATTATATTAGATGGACTTGTCTACAAAAATATGCCAAAAGTAATAGATTTTTTAAAATCATTGCCCAGGGATAAATGGCTTCTTGTAATTACAGTATTCAATATCCAAGAAACTGATGATATGAAAACATTTTCAGTAAATTCTGAACTTCAGCATATTATACCAGAATTATTAGCCCCTCTGAAATTTAAACATAGTGTAATTATATATGATAGGTTTAATACTGAAATAGTTAAAAGGAACTGGAATAAGATTCTGCAAGTTTACCAACATAAAGTCAGTAATATAAATAATCTTCATACTTGGTTAGAGACTCATGATATTCAAAGAAATGGATTTAAAGGACTGTTTGAAAAAATGCAGCTTCAAACAAATTATCTTGAAAAGTAGAAACATCTGATCAAAACAACTAGTTTAATTTTTTTGTAAGAAAGACGACGAATCAGGCTGTGTAAATGTTTGTGGGAACTATTATTGTGAAAATAAAATATCAAACTAAAATGAACTTATTTCCTTCTTGATTTTTTAGCAGGAATTTTGGATGTCTCATTTGAATCCATCTTATGCTTGCTATCCTCTTCCGTCAAAGGGGGCACACTGAAACCCTCTACATAAGGTTTTACCAACTGCAGAACAAACTTTTCATGTTGGATATTATTTGAATCCAAACTCAATCGCACAGTTATTGGATCAAATGCATGGAAAACAACATTTCCACTGGTTTGCGTTTGTTTCTAAAATTAAAATAATATTAATTAAACTGCTATGAGCGTATATGGAATATATTTACGTCTTCATCGTATGTAAAAATTTCCGACTTAGTTCCTTTTTTGGAAATGAAAAGCGTGCATTCAAGTCCAAACCTCGGCAGTAGAATTTGTAATGCATTTTTACGCACATACAGAATGTAGCCTTCCTCATCCTGTATCTTTCCGCGAAAGAATAACTGAAAAAAAAAACAGTTTTAACGAGTGAACATGTAGTCAGTTTTTCTGAAAGCCTTACGTGTGTATTAAATGCCACAGACGCGCGACCAGCATATTGGGCCATGCGATTTCTATAATTTAGATTCTTGCACAGCTCATCTGATTTGTGCTTATTCAATAGGTCCGGATATGTTATATCAGCACCAATTGAAACTGCCAATAATCGATGCACGATTATGTCAGCGTAACGGCGAATTGGCGATGTGAAATGTGTATACAACGGAACAGCTAAACCATAGTGGAAGAATTCATCTTTTTGATACATGCCACTCGCAAAATAAACAGCTTGCAACATGCAACGAGTTGCTAGAATTCGCAGCATTGTATTTTGATATGGATTCTTCTTACAGACAGCTTTATCCAATGATGTTGCGAGATTTTTGCCGGTATCAACATTTATTTCGAAGCCCTGAAAACCGCACAATTTAGGCTTTATAACAAATGTAATCGGGTATATTTACCAAATGATTTGCAGCTTTAACCAGTGGATCAAAATTACTGGCAGGTGGTGTTGGATGGCGACGCAACATAGCACAATCAGGAAACTCTTCCAGAATCTTTTCGGCAACACTAATATTTGCAAGAAGCATAAACTCTTCAACCATTGAATTTGTATCCAGCAGCTTCTTCACTTCGACATCAATGGGATCATGCGTTTCCGAATCCATATGAATTTTTACTTCCGGTGATGCAAGAACTAACGCACCTTTATCCAATCTACGCCTCTTCAGAATTTTTGCCAATTTATTCAAGTTGCGCAATGACTGAGCTATATCGTGGTTTTGTTGACCATCATCAATTATTATCTGCGCTTCTTCATACGTCATAGCTTTTTTCGATTTTATAAGGCTTTTGTGAAAACGCACATTTAAAATATTTGCATCCCGGTCCATTTCCCAAATGCATGAGAACGCGAAACGTTCTTCACCACCACGCAATGAACAAAGGTTTGAGCTGAGCAATTCTGGTACCTAGAAATCAGAATTTTTTTAATTTTATGATCTATTTACAAAGCAAATAGAGCCTGAGTTATAAATAATATAGTAATAATAATAGCATACCATATCAATTCTGGTATTAACCAAATATACGGTTGTTGCACGCAAAGCTGCTTCCAAATCTAATGATGTGCCAGGTCTTATAAAATGAGAAACGTCTGCAATATGAACGCCAACTTCCAGTTTTCCACCGGCAATTTCGCGACAATGTAAGGCGTCATCAATATCTGTGCATCCAGGCGGATCGACTGAACAAATAGTTATATCCCTTAAATCTACACGTGCGTTAATATCATCTTCTGTTATAAGCCATGGTAGCCTAGGCAAACAATTGAGCACATCTTCAGAGAATTTGCTGTGAGGCACATCATGCTCTAACAAGATAACTTCATTCTCTGTTTTTGGATCCCCTATTATTCCAAGTGCTCTCACAAAATGACCCTATAAACATTGTTATTCAGTAATAAAAATTGATTATAATATGAGATATTACTTACATTTGGATATCTAGAATGCCTTGGCCAACTATCAATTGCAACAATAATCTTTTGGGTCTTCAAGAACTCCACTTGCCTAGTTTCAATTCGAATTTTAGGAATTTTTCTTTCAGCTGGCACAAATAAGTGAAATACACCGTCGAGAGTACTCGGTTGGAGAATACCACAATATTGTCGCCATTTCCTACGCACAATTCCTACTATTCTTCCAGTCGGCTTCACATTTACTTTCTGCTTGACTCCAACATTTAGCAGCTCCTTTTCTTTCTCCAATACTTCATCAACACCATCAACATTACTTTCATCTTCAAGAACAATGTCACTTGGAGCCACCCATTCATCTTCTTTTAGAAGTTCAACTGCAACAACATCTCCATCAACTGATCTATTTAGGCCACTTCTTCCCTGTACAATTATTGGATCATCATAGCTGTCCACATTTACAGAACCTTCCAAAAAATTATCATGGGAACTTCTGAATACACCCTGTAATAGTTTGCCATCCTTGAGCCCTTGCATAATTTGAACAGTTGATAAATGTGGTGGGAAAAAATCATTTGCATCCACTTTGGCATGGAAATCTTTCCTTGATAGTTTGTCTTGAAGTGCTTCATTTTTAAGAGCTTTTACATAGTCACTTACTGAAACAAACTAATAGAATTATGAACTCTTAAAATGATTAATAGTTAATACTTGAACAAGAAAGAATTCCATCTGCAATTGCTTGCTTCCTATTAGCATTATCATCTGTGATTAAAATGAAGTGTTCTTGCCTTAGATGTTCCATATACCATAAACAGGCTCTTCTAATACTTCTATCATTGAAGTCGTTGACAATTTCATGTTTTTCCTGCTGAA
>JARJDZ010007765.1:0-16329 GCA_030264555.1 Aleochara sp. GC000083
ATCCTGGAGTCCTGGCAAGCAATTTATGAATGAGGAGCAAATCAAATTCAGTACACGCATTCGAATAAAATCGAAATCCCATCCCTTCAGTTCCAGGAGCCCTCTTGTAATAACAATCCCCTCGTCCATACACAAACATTTACTGTGTACTCTTTTACCAACAAATCCAACACACCCACACACACACACACCCACACATAGAAAGAGGAATCCCATCCCATCCAGGATCCAGCTCGAAGCGAATGGGATCGAGAGTGGAAAATAAGAGAAAAACATCTGGTGACCCAACAAATATAATTTCATATAAAAGATTAAGGGTTTTTCATTCGCTCCTCCGAACCATTCGATGTCATAGCACAATGCCCACCACCATGGGATACTGCATGGGATACGACATGGTCGAAGGTATAGTCCGGCCGTAAATTTGCGATTCAGTGATCGTAAAACTAGACACCATACGCGGACGAAAACCATACATGGAATGAATGAACACACGCCGAGGGTTGTAAACAGTAAACCTAGTTCAGTTTCAGTTTTCCTTTCGTCCTGGAATTTCCAGGAAGAACGAACCATCCAGCGGGAGTGAAGCGATGTTTTACAGGCACATTGCATTCGATGCATGGCCAGCAAGTCATCACCATCCTGGATGGATGGATCGAGTCATAAAGGTGTATGATGATGATTAGCTCGTTCAGGTTTAATCAACAAAAATGCCATCGTAAAATTATTTTCTAATCGCCTTTAAAATGCGAGAGAAATTTCGCAAATTTTTGTATGTTGCGAAAAGTTGGGCAGCTCTGTATAGAGTTAATAAAATTTTTGGCTGGACCAAAAAGGGTGAAAGGTTAGAGGCACTTGTGTGGAGTGCCCTAAACAATAACAAAAAGTGTCCGGGGATGGAAGGATCACACAATAGACATTCGATCTCGCTGGTGATAAAAACCGTGATATACGATGGTCGCATCAAGCTTCTGATGTGCAGACACCCACGAGTTTTTTTTTTGCACTTTGATGTTCGGGATAAAAGTGTCGGAGTAAATTTGACAAGTCCGTGGGTCGTATTTTTAGAGCGAAGGGGTTGAATTTGTGTTGTGAGGTTCAATTCTCTTGAGGGTTACAACAAATTGTTCAAAAAGTTTATGATATAGTCTATAGGAGTATAAAGTCTATAAGGATTAGAAAAGTTGTTAAAATTTTAAAAATTAAAGTGAAGCAACATTGATTTTTAATGAGATTCGAATGGGTGACCGTTTAGAAACAACCCAAAACTTTTAATAGCTGAAAACTATTAAATTCGAACATTATAGTTCAAAATACCACAAAGCTTTAAAAGAAAACTAACAACAAAAAGTCTTTCCTTCTTAAAAAGTCGTAAAACTTAATGAACATTAAAACTACAATACTAAATATTGTAGAAAATTCAGATAATCTTACAATTTACATACAATTCAAGAAAGTCTTCGACTGGAAATAAAACGACAATTACGTTCAATGAATGAACACCATGAAACTTATAACGTTTATGCTATAAATTAACTAGAATCTCCGTTTGCAAACATTATAAACGTTTTAAAGTCAAATATACGCGAGACGATGGATATGTGACGTTACAAATGTGCACGACACGAAATACGAAGTGCGAATAATGAATGGTGTGCGAATATAAGAAGCAATGAATGTTGCGCGAATTGTTGTAGTATTCCTCTTTCGAAATAGTGCACAATGTCCTATTAGAGTTACGGCTAACGAAGAATTATTGCTACGAATCGTGGTGCATGGCATAATGTCGATTTATGTTCGAATTGGATTTGCACATTTCACATTTCGTATTTGCATGCTATTAGTTTTTCTGCTGTCCAATTGCTTCATGATACAATAACTAACACTATTTTTAAGGATAGTAAAAATACTGAATTTTCTGCAGGTAGAAGATAAACGTTTAAGAAGTATTTGACTTTTAGGATTTTTTAAACATTCCAGAATTTTCTAGAAAATTATTAAGTTAACAAGGAATTCAAAAGATAAATCAGGGAATTCCCAAATTTTTTTTGTTTCAATCATTATCATTAATATTGATTTTGATGTTTTTGTTTTATTTGAAAAAAAAATAAAATAAAATAAAACAGATTGAGATTTTTCAAAAATTTTTGATTAATTTTAATATTGGAAAATTACTTAAAAAAATTAAAAAGAATTTATTATTTATTTATTACTTTTCTTTTGCTTTTTTATAATTTTGTATTCTCCGAGAATTTTAATCAATGCATGTTCAAAATTTTCTAAAATAATTGCTAATAATTGTTAATAATTTTAAATCTGCTTTTCGAATTTAATTATGCTCTAGATTTTTTCAAAATTTTGACTTTTCCTTTACTGTTATTTTACATTTTCATGTATTTTTTTCAATATTTGTTAGTATTATATTGTTTTCTTCAAAATTTTCTCAAAACTGGAAAAATGTTTGCTCATAATAAGAGTTTATTCTGTAATATAAAATAATAGAAACTACAAGTTTTAATCAACATCAATTCCGAACATCTCTGAAAGACATAAACCTTGTGCAAAATCGTAAATTCGTACTTTCCTCCGAAAATTCTATAAAGACCAAATTAAATTTACAACCCCGAGATTCAAATCCACCATGTGTGCACTTTATGTCCACTAATATACATATACACCCACGAATAAGAGCGACATCATCTCGTTCTTTGTGTCTCACTTTACGAGTAACTACAACAAACGCAGTGAGGACTTAAACCTTCAGGATGCGATAGCAGCGCCAATGACGTTTTAACAATGTTAAAGCAATTCACGATGGAATCGCAAGATATGAGTTCGCACATACATATCCCTAAAATACCTACGATATATTCGTATGACGTGATATCTTTAGTAACTCGTTACAAATTTACAGGAATCTTTAGTATCCTTGTCTATTGTTTCGTGTCTGGAAACGTGCAATTGTCGCATGTATTCGCAATTTCGATATCATTTGAGATAATAATGAGTATGGCGCAAAAGGGAGCGGAATATGGCGTGGATATAACCGCCAAATCAAAGGAAATGATGGCGAATGTCATGTGTGTCACACGTTAATGTCCGCTGGCGAAATGCCACCCCCGAAATGGGATGGGCCGGATATGGGATATGAATGTGAAATGAGTTTTGTTCTAATAGTGCACGGAATATGATGTCAAATTTTGTGTTTCGAAATAGTTTTGTTATTTTAGATGTCGTCATAGTTTTCGCAAGAATATGAAGAAAAAAAGATATTTGTAAGATAAATTTTCTTTTTCTGAATTTTGAATACTTCTTATTTTTTTTTCAGAAATATTTATATGCCTATTCAAAAATTGATTAACTTGTTTTTTTTTTGGAAATTATCCTTCAAGAAAACTTGAAAACTTAATAGAAAATTTTAGTTAGATTAAAAATTTTTCAATTGATATTTTTAACTATGATTTTAATGCTTCACTTGAAATTGTTTCCAAAATAAAATTTGAAAATGAAGAAAAATAAGTCATTAGCTGGAATTTATTTGCGGAAAAACAAGGTAATTACGTCTCCTTAATCTCCCAAAACACAAAAAATAACCCCAAACGAGGACTGTACACATATTATTTCGACAAAAGCCCTCATTAATACCACTCGACCGAACCGGATTCGACGCGAAACGAATTCATTTCATTTGGCCGAGCACCAAATTGTTTTCTGTCTGATTTATTCACGATACGCGCCCCGAAACGCGCGCATTTGCGATTAAAATGCGCGCAAACATTTGGCGAATTATTATAAATTATTCACGCACTCGAACGCCATCGAATCCATCATTAATGGTTCGTCATGCGAGAGGCTTCAGGATTCAAGGACTCGGATTTCGGGCCCCAAATGCGTTTGTTTCCAGCAGCGAGGATTCGCGAGGTGCGAAATAAAATGCAGGAAGATTTGGCACGAATTGAGAATTGCGATATCAAGTTGAGGTGCTCGTAAATACTTGAATTGGGTTGGCTTAATGCTTAAATTAATTAGAAATTAACATCGGTCGTGGTGGTGTAAGCGTGGATTAATTGGCAATTAATGATTTTATTATTCATTCGAGGGTTGTTCTTCGTGGTTCATCAATGAATTTGTTGTTTTTTGAAATCTAGAAGGGTTCATTAATTTGATTTTTAATTATGAGAAATATTTTTGATTTTGAAATATAAAATTCTTGAAATTATCCTTTTAGGGAATTACTGGAAATTGAATTGAAATTTGATTGTTTTCAGTTATTATTTAATAAGTTTGTTTTTGTTAAAGATAAAGTAAATTATAGCAAATTTTTCTGATATGTGAAAAGGAAAATAAAAAAAAAAACAAAAAAAAACTGATAAATGAAGAAAATTAATTTGATTTGACAGTCCTAAATTATTTTTCAAAAAATCTGCATAAACATGAAAGAAAGCTAAGAACTGGAAAATTGTATTTACTTAATTCGCACCAAATAAAAATAAATCCAAACGACTTTCCCTTGCAAATGAAGCATTATTTCACATTTCGCCTTCCATCCTGCAGGACCAAGAAGGCCATAAATATTCCTGCGCATCCTTTCTCCTCGGACACAAGACGTACAATCGCGACATCGTCGCAGGAGTCAGTTACTCTTCGTTATGCGAAAAATTGAATTAAAAACTTTGCGCGCAAACGGACGTCGACGTTTTTACAGACGTTCGTCCTTCTTCTGCTCCTCGTTCGATGCGCGCACAAACAGGACGATGGCGTCATCATCAGCAGCAGCATTGAATGAATCCCGAATGAAATGCAGACGCGCAAGAAATAACGAACGAACAAGCTGTCGCAAAAGTGCGCCGCGAATAAAGGACGATTCCCGGGTCAAACCGGGAAAAGGGACGCGCGCGCTAAGAAGACGAACGTCTCGAGAGAACGACGAATGGAAAAGAAGAAAAAGTTGCTATATTTGATTATGCATCCAGGACGACGCGATCGACCGATGTCTTCATTAGCAGACAAAAGGGCCACCGACCGGACGAATGACGCTAATTAGATTTGATCCGGTTTAATTAGCGTGTTTTCGCAAAAGGACCAAAGGACACGTAAATAAAAGCAATGAAGCTGGGTTATTTAATAAATTACTTGATTGATTTCATCCGCAATTAAAGCATTTTAAATGGCATTACATTTCCATGAAGAAAGAAAAATTATGTGCAATATTTTAACGTGAAAAGGAATAAATGATGTGTTATATGAATAACATCAAGATTGGAAATTTGTAAAGAATATTTCCTAAGAAAAAAAATTTCTAGGCTTTCTCTATTAGTAAAATAGATTTTTTTATGAAGATACGATACAAGTTGAACTGCAAAAAAATTTGCAATTTTATATCACGCATATTCCCTATATTTCTTCACTTCCTTGTCTTTCAGTTATTTTTTCCTGTAGGATAAGACAATATTCACGCATCACGTTCCAGTTATAAAATTTGCCGAATTATTGCAATGCGGTCGAATTTATTTTATGTTCTTTTCAGAGACGCGTAAAACTTTCGCTTCTGACGCATTTATCATTTCTTATTTGAGTTGTTTTATTGTGACAGATGCGATCGTATATGTTAGATATGGGGACATTAAATCACATTTTGAGATACGTGAAAATTTCTTGTAAGAAAATGGGACAAATCGTCTATTCAATTCAATTTTCTTGGGATATTTTCAAATAATTTGAAATTACTACTGATACAGAAATCGATCACGTAGAGAAGAAGTAAATCGAAATAGAACTATATCTCATGGAATTGAATCACTTACTGGAAAATAGGAAGCGTTCTACTTCCGGTATCGTAAATAAATGGCAGTTTTCGTATGCGTATTGTTGGAATGTGCAAAATTCAAATATTTCAATTATTTACGCAAAGAAACCTTTTCATAACATTGGAATCTGTCTAGGAATTTCATTTCCGGATTTTCCGGTTTCATATTTATATTGATATTCTAATAGATTTCAATTAATGACAAAATTATGAATCAAGGAAGTTTCAGTTTTTATATTTTAAATTTCTTTGATTTTTCAATTAAATTTTTTCATTGTTTTTTAATTTATAAAGTCAATATTTGGCAAATATATTCTAAATATCAATTTAGTAATAATTGATTGTTTAACCATCTATATTGATAGGAGTTTTTAGCAATAAATTTTGTTAATAATAATTTAATCCTGAATTAAATGCATCCATTTTTTCTGTAAATTATTTCAGATATTTTCCATATAAAAACGTTTCTTAAATTTACAAACTTCCTAGCAAAACCTTTATTCAGAAACCTGTCAAGGACCAAACACAAATATTCGCAGAAATTGTTGAAAATATAAAGGAAAACTCACATTTACACTGCTTTTCTGGTGGTGATGTCTGAAAAGAAAAGAAACCGTTAGTAAAAATAACAAAATCGAATTTTACAACATTGCTTCCATCCAAGTAATAATTTCACATCCGCGAGAATATAAAAAACAGTGGCAAATAAATCACAAAATTGTCAAATTCCTTCATAAATTATTCGAATTTATGATACCCTTATACATGGTACACATAAACACCCACATAAATTGTTTCTACTCGCAAAACTTTAAATAAATAATTTCCAACGATAACCAACTCAATGTAAGAACAATTTTCCCAAAGCAAAAAATTTGCAATAAATTTTGTATAAATTGTAATGCTTCATGTTTGAAGTGGAACTAAATGCGAAATTTGTGTACGTTGTATGCAATAAATAAAATCATTGACAAGTGAACGTTGCACATGTACGTAGATATTGTATATGGCACGTCTGGATCCAGGACGCTCTCCCACTGCACCAGTGCGAACATGTCCTGCGGGATGAACGGAAGCCGCAACGAAATACATAAAATAAAACGATACACAAACTGAAGTGAGTGGTACACACACACACACACGCGAAAGAGGACGCATAAAAATAAACACCAGAAGACCTGGGATGAGATGGGATAACGGGATGCATCCCTGGATTTGTGGAATGTATGATAGCGACGTTTAATCGAATTATCGACGTATTGGACATAATCTTTACGAATATTGCGGTTTTTCAATAAACTCAATTTTATTTTATGATGTGTGCACGAGGATTTCTCTATATTTGCAAAATGCTGCGGGAATATATTTAATTGAATTATTTGGCAAATTCAGTCGCCGAATGCACACACGAATTGTATTTGATTAAACATGGCGATAATGGCATTATTTTATGATAACGATGCGTGAACAACAACAAAATGGATAAAGCAATCCATAAATTTCTTGTTGATATATACAGAGCTCGTGGAACATTACCATAAAATGCGCCGATGTAATATGTTGCATAAAATATTCCGGTATCGATATAATAACTCGACGATGCCAGGAAAAATGTTGTTTAAACGAATAGGATAATTCATTATATGTATCAGAATATTTTACAATATTTGGCAAATAAAATTAATTCGTTGTTAATTCATTTACCTCATCCACTTTCATATGTTTCAACAATGTTCATCAGATGAAGGTAATATAATTTGGAAATAAAGGAAATTTATTCGATCAATGATATTGATTGTTTCTTTTTGAAGTGAAAACTTCTTTAGGCGCGTTGTATTAAAAAATTAGTGAATTGAACTGATATGTAACACTCGGAATGAAACGCTCCTTCGGCTAAATTCGATCCTGAGAGATCAAGATCTATCAGTAGCATTCAGGGCTAGATTTGATTATGTCAAAGGAATCGATTGAAAGTACAACAAAATGAACGTATGAAACAATAGACCGATTATTTCATTTTTCATAGTTAAGTGCCACCCCCGGTCATTTTACAACTTTTCCACTCACAATATGTTAAGCATCTTAATGTTATTAGTTTATATCACAAATTTGGTGGAAATCGACCGAGCAGTTTGCGAGAAAATCGCGTTTGAACTAAGAAAAATTCATTCCTTTTATTTATAAACATTAATAATTTATGAACAAATTGATTCCCGATATTGCAAATCGCTACATATGTTCATGAATATATTATAAACAATCCCTGAAAATTTGAAAGCATTTGGATCATTCGTTTCGGAGATATTGATGAAAATGTGAAAAGAGAACTGGTTCGTTTCGAATGATCTATGATTCACAAATGAATAGAATATTGATACAGTAACAAGTAAACAGTTGCAAAGTAAACAACGAACAATGGGATCGGAATGCGAGGAATGCAACCGCAGCGAACTGCATGAGGGTCGAATATAATAGAAAGAATAAATAACACCTGGTTCAACACGCATTTTTTCCCAGCATTTAAATCCCATTAAGAGATCGATTTGACCGATTTTGATCATTAAAAAAGCCTTTTAAAGGGCATGATTTAAGCTTTCACTTAAACAATCTGTTTTTGCGTGGTAATTATAAAAACAAATTGTATTTCGTATAAACATCCCTGTTGATGTTTTCACTTCTATCGTGCGATATTAAGCACACACCGTGTATTTTATGCTCATTTAACTGCATACAACTCTTAAATAATTGCACCAATTAAACTAAAGTTGGAACCATCTTGTAGATCTTGATGAATACTCTCCAGAAATGAATGGGTGCATGTCCTTTTTGTTACGGGGAGAGCAAAAATCGTGTTCGAAGTAAAATACCGAAAAAAAGTTTGTAGCTCAAAAAGCGATGTTAAATTTTTAAAATCGCTCGTGTTTTCAAAAATGTTCAGTTCTTCGAAACTACTAGACCAATTTGGATGATTTAAACGGCATTTATTATATTTTGGCGAAAAAATAACATTGGTAATAGTCCCCAATCTTTGCGGGATTCATAAATACCCGAACTTGAAAAATGGGGTGTCATAAATGCAAAATGCAAAATGCCTATACCTATACTGAATGTATAATAATATTTCTTCAGGACAAAATCTAATAAAAAAATACTTATCAAATACATGCTAGAACTTTTTCGACTGACCAATATTCAAGGAAAAATAATTAATTTACCTTAATTTGCAGTTTTATTAAGTTGATTATAACATATTAGGAATATTTTATTACATATTATTCCATGAATTAATGTTTAAATTAACGCATAATAACAATATACCTCACATAATAACAATGAACAATAAGAAATTCAATATTTAATAAGGAATTTGGGTAAAAGTCTCTTCACTCTTACGTAATTACTTCACATGATCGATGATGATTCAATAATTTCATAAGTTGAAAGTGTGAAGACCAAAGAGAAGTAAATACTCATCAAAAAAGATGTCAATCTTCAATTTGCATATTCAAACCAAACAAAAGCAAATTCAACAATAAAAATTTATGCTTTCTGGCACGAGCACCGATGCTCGCTGATTTGATTGTGGCAAATGATTGGTCATAAATTTATTTCCCCGTCGCACAAAATTTGCGAATATAATGCATGACTAACTTTATTATCCTCCGAAGGAGCACGTTTTATTACGTGCCTTCGAAACGGCTTTGTCAATCAACATGAGAAGGCGTGAAGGTGCATTTTTTTGCGAATGTGTTTGGCATTTCCTCTAACATATGAATCATTTGCGTTTGTTTTTTCTTGGACCTTAGTAGCTTTAAAATTCCGCGCGAAAATTGATGAGAGAAATTAAACTGCAGTGACGGACATAAATGATCGATATTTGCATTTCATTGGGAGAAGAGAAATTAATTTTCGGCCTGCATTACGCCAGCCATTAAGTAAGTTAATAATTTTTGGGAAAGTTTGGACAATTTCACTTTGTCACGTCATCATGCACATCGCGTTTCTTCTGCTGAGATGCGATCTATTTATAAAGTCGAGTCGCAAGAAGCAGCCGATAAATCGATGCGCATCGATTACGTGAAGATAAGATCGTGGCGCATTTCGCAAGATGCCCCAAAAGTCTTGTGCGCTGGGCGCAACCCAATGATAAACACGCAGAAGCCACGAAATTGTGAACCTGTTTGCGCCTTTCCATTTCACTTATGAGCTCACATCGCACCAAATGAACACGAAGCCGAAATGAAACGGCCAGCAAGGTACAAAAGTGATGTAAGAAAGTTCTTTCTCTTTTACGTTTATCTCTCCGCATCTTTGCATACGCCGACAGTTCCTTACGGACGAGATTAATGCAGCGCGGACAAAAGTATTTTAAGTAGCCTCACCTAAATAAATAAATTAAATTGTTGTAAAAAGTCATTAACTGATTGTCCGTAAGAAATAAACAATTTGAATGCAATTCTACTTACATTGGATTCAAAACCTCTTGGGTTGTTGAATTATTGCAGTTTTCATTCACATCGTGTGATTGCCGAATTGCAAAATATCCGAGACTGAAACCCACCATGATGATAAGCAGGGCAGCAAAGATGATAATGCAGCCACCACTTTGCGCTCGCTTGTAAGCGTTCGAACGCGGCATCTTCAGACTCTTAACTGAGCACCAAGCATATGTGCTCCACCTTAGACGCCACATCAAATATGCGAATACTTCGAATGCATTACGAATCGGCTATATATTTGTATTTTGTCGAAAGACGCATAACGACGCTCGTATTGTTGCGGATTACGATGCGAATGCGTTAGATGTAAACAAATTTCCGCTACAAATAAAATATAACGCGACGTTTCGCCTGCACGGCTTGTGAGTGAAATGTTTCGAGACTTGGGTCGTATCCAAATGCATTGTTCCGTATGATTAAAGACTAATTGTAAATACTTCAATCACTCGCAGCTTTTACAGGAAGTGAGAAACATCGCAAGATTTATTTCGAAATCAGTTTAAATAAAGCAGCTAAAGTTGATACAGATCTAAGATGGATTTTCATATGAATTCATTTGCGTAACAAAATTCATTATTACATTGATATTCCTCATTAAAATTGTATTTATTAAATTCAAAATATTGTGCAACAAAAGCAAAAATTTTTGCGAACCAAAAACAAATAAAAATTTGACTTCAATAAACACATCACACGACTTAAAATAATTAAAATTTACTATGATATTATAAAATAAATAATATCAGTGAAAACAACTGCAATTAATGTCTATCATACATGAGATTTGATAATTGTTTCATTGATACATAATTTACGGTCGAAAATAAAATAGTATGATTTAAATATTGCACACGTCTTTTCCCTGTATTGGATACAATCATTCTGCACTTAAAATTAGAATCTAAATGAGAGTATTAATTTGAGTATAAAATCATTAATTAAAATCAAATAAATAGGAATTTGAAGTGTATACATTTTGCATAACAAGTTTCACATATTTTAACAATTTCTTCATCTGGCATTTTTATTACAATTAGTTTACCCCTGTGTTATTTTGTAGCAGTTTGCATTTCCGAATTATATTCATATTTATCTTCCTATACATATTTCTCCTATATTACTAAATATAATTTTACAATTTGTCACTCCACATTTCCCTTATCATCAAAATAATAATATCATTTGCCTACATAATACGTTTTATTAATATTACATCTTTATCATTATGCATGGATAGGAATCAATCTAGAGCAAACAAGATACGCCACCCTCTGATGCAGCAATTCATGTATACTCTAAATCAATGTATCTTTATATCAGTCGTCGTACTTACACAATATGTACATTTAATTTTGTTTCGCCATGCAGATACCCATTTATACCCATGAGTGCATATATTCGATGGCAATACGTACGGCCAGTTTAGCAGCACATATCTACGATGGTCTCTATGCAAGAATTATAGAAGATGTGGCAAAATAATATCCCAGAGGTGTTTGTTCTGAACAATTCCTGGTTTGAGAATATGTGTAATGTCTGTCTGTCTAATGTAATTATAGGTTTTTACATATTTTTATCTACTTGTTAACTATTTGTTGAACAGTAACATTTGTTGGTCTAAATATTTAGAAATTAAATTGCACGTACATAAAAATATAATTGGAAGCAGTTGCAAACGATAAATATGTGATTCGACTTGGCATTTCTCGTGACAGTGATATTTATCAAATTGCAATTTTCAATTGCATGAAAGCGAAAATTTAGTACGAAAACATTAAATGCCATCAAATTGTAAAAGGTATAGTATAAAAAATATTCAACCTAACATAAAAACATGTAAGAAGTTGTGTAATGTCACATTTCTTTTGCGAGTTGGTCATGTAGATGCGATCAATTCTCATCAACGCTCTCATAAGCTGCATCGTTTCCGTGCTTGCTCTGAGAGATAGCTTTCTCGTAAGTTGGGAATTTCGCTACCTCCACTTTGTCTTTGACTTTAAAACTAGGATACAGGCCCAACTGCTGCGTTCGCAGGTTGCGACCTTTACTAAAACCGTTCCAATGGTTGCCCATAACGCCGACCAAGTCGCCTACTTGCAGATTCATCTCAGTTGGCCGCTGGCTGTCGTGCGGAAGAACAGCCATCCGATTGTGAGCCGTCTGCCCACCATAATAATAAATATCGTCAAGTGATTTAAACTTGTCGGCTGCGTCGGGAAAGTAATTCTGCATGATTTCGTAGGCCACACGGCACACTTGCGACGAGAATGTACACACCAAGTAATCACTCATTGATAACATGTGAATGTCGAGTATAATCCCGTTCAATGATGAATCAGAATAGCGCGTTGAAACAGCAGCGGTTTTCGCAATTTCGGAATCACCTAAAATCTCGTAATGCGGATACTTATGTTTAGCATCAATAATCACTTTCGGATCATCGGATGCCAAATATATTCGCCGCTTAATTACGTGCTCTTTGAGTTCCAATTGATTGTAATATTCATCCACTGCAGCCATATACTCCTCAATGCCATGGAAGGACGCTTCCGTTCCTACTTTATCAGTTCTACGCACGTGGACTCTGAAATTTCGAAATTACCAAACACCATATACACCATAAAATTATGAAATGTGAATAACTATCAAGTAATTATTAGTAAATAAAATTATGGTGTATCGCTTACCCAACAATCGGCCGCATAAAGCCCATATTTGTGATGGCCTCCTGAATGAAGGAAGCAGTTTTTTCTTGTGGTCTTAATAAATACTTCAAAAATTGCCCCACCCACCAAACGATTGGATCGCCATGAATGCGAATCAATCGTTGTGACAAATCTTCGGGTATGGCTAATGGTAGATATGGTGGTCGGGCGGTTAATGAATCAATGATGGGCAAAGAAAGTACCTGTGTCTCTGGAGTGCCTGAAAAATAAAACACATGCCTGAAACATTGTACTTATAGCGTAAATGTTAAAAATACCTGGCCAATTTTTAAAACTTTCACCATTAGGATCTGTGCAAGTATCGCTTATTGGTTTAAAAACTTCCTCCCATCCTCTTCGATGATAACGCCAACCCTTCGAATTTAAAATAAGTGTCCTCTCTGTTCCATAAGCAACCATAAAACAGTATACAACATGATGCAGTTGACATCCATAACCACATCCCTAAAAATAAATGATTATCAAGAGAAAGGCAAGAAAGGCACAGAAATACACTTACTTTATTTAAACTGCATACTAGTTTTTTAGCCTTTTTGCAATCTTTTGGATTCTGTAGATATTTAAATCGATTTTGGACAAGATCACTTAGAGCATTAATTTCTTTCTCTCTCCATGTTGCAAACCCATCCACCTCACTCAGAAGTTGAATATCATGAATTAATGATCTCTTGTGTTGCATTCCTAAACTTAATATCTGGCCAATTGTACCAACCATGTCAGGTGCTATATGTTTTACTTGTGATTGCAAATTAACAAGTTCTGAATTTACATAAGACCATAACTCTTGAATATTGGTTGCAATTCTTCTTCGCAAAACTTCATACTGCTGATTTGGCTCTTCTTTCTGTTTAATGTAGCCGAGGTCCAAGTTGTTGCTTATTGTTTTATCTGCTTTAGTCAATCTCATTTGAAAGTTTTCCAATGCTTCCTTTTCTTCTGCTTTCAAGCCCCTTGAAATAAAGTTTGAGCATTATTATTTAAATACACTTCCTTTGAAATACAAACCCTATATTGATGTCTTTAAACAAGTCATGCAATTCATTGTTCTGCTTTCGGAGAGCTTCCAGTTCATTAAGAGCTCTTGCTAATCTCTCAGCAGTCTTTGAATCATTGTTGGATACCTGAGCATTGAATATGGGCAGTATAGTAAAAATGAAAATAAGCAACCAAAACGTGAAGAACAAAATGAAGAGCCGCATCCATCCCAAATTGTTGATCTGCCTTACGAACACATTCATCTTGTCGAGTTGTGCTCGGTCGTGCTATGGTATCCACTTGCCGAGATTGTAATCGCTACGTGCTGATTAACATTGTAGTGGAATAGCTTCCTGCGTGTGCCCCTTTCGCCGATTCACATAGTATATTAATTAACCATCGTTTTATTACCGAGCCGTTTGTAAACATCCATTTACAATTTGAAGCAGACTAACGTCACCACCACAATGAGCATATGTGGATGAGACAGAAACACACTTTATTCCCCCATGTATAGTCGGTCCGCTGAGGATTGGTTTTATGACCGCTTAGCCAAGTTTCATACCGAGAGTAAAGTGCCATTTTACTCCCCCTGACATCAAACCTTACTTCCACATCGGAATTGACATGCGACGCCATTTTTTTGCCAGCTTCAATGTTGTGGCATAAGTTTCTGCCTAGAAATGTACTAGCTGAACAAATATCTGAATACGTATTGCTGCAGTTTTCACTACATGTTTGAGGAACTTGAATTTGTGTTGCATATTTTGAAATCATCACCCAAAGGACTTTATTCATGCTGTGTGTTTTCATGGTAATAAATGCACAATACATTTCTATAAAGGCAATATGTTAATGAACATTTCAATGTATTTCTTGCAGAACCTTCAAGAATTTTGGTCTACCACATGTGTAGGAGGAATTTCAAGCAGTTGTGAATGGAACGAAAGAGAACCAAGTATTTTGACCTACCACACATGTTGTAGAAATTTCAAATAGTTGTGAATGGATTGTAAGCAAACTACATAATTGTATATCATTCCAGTAAGGTTAATAGGTAAACAAATTCTCATTATATTGTTGGAGTTTTGGTGGAACTTCAAGCAACAAAATCATCTAGAGATGATGCTCTTTACTATAAGTTAGAGGGATATGAAGCAGTAATTGACAACACAAATCACTAAATTGATGGTGTATGTTCAGTGATGTTGAAGTTGGTGGTCTACTAGGGGCTTTTGAAAAACATTTTCAGATAGTGTAGCACCTTGGAGGATTCTCATATGGTATTATGTAACAATTTATTTCCATGAACCAATATGTATTATGTACTTTTGGTCTACTAAAAAGGTTTGCAAAGCATCTTTGAGATATTGTGATAACAATTTCTATATGTAATAATGTATGTCATAAATTTTCTTGTTTTAGAATCTTCATGTTTTGTTAGAGTCAACTCTACAAATAAGAACTTCAAGGAGCCAATTGACATCTTGAGCAATCCCAAACTGGTGTGAGAAATAGCTGCATGTTTCTAAGGTATTTGATAGATAATTCATTCTTGTATATTTAATGTGTGAAAAAATATTATTTATATTGTTACAGAATCTGAAAAAATGGTTAGAGCATTTATCATATGTTGGATGAACAATGCAACATTGTACACTTTCAAGCAGTTGCTCATTGTTATCTATAGCAGCTGCAGGGGCTTAAGGTATTATATAATTAATTAATTTGTATATATTTAATATTTGAATCAATATCTCCTTGTGTTTATTATTACAGAATGGTGGAGTTTTCAGCACATATTGAATGAATTCTAGAAGCATTTTAAAGCAGTTCCCAAGTAATGTGTGCAACAGCTCTAACTTCTTGTGGTACTACTCTAAAAAGAATTCATCTCATGGTGAGTGTAATTTATATTTTCTTTGTTTTCTACGTAACCCGCTGCTGTATCGGTATGGTTTAAACCGTATTTTATAGGGTTTTTCATGTACTTTCAAATTACGTTAAAAGATTCGCGAAATTCCAGCGGGAACTATAATCTTTTTTGCATTTTAACAAATTAGTGCGTCGTTTTTTGTAGTTTGGTTTTTGCAAGTTGTATTAACTTGTTCGGTAAGCAGGCAAGTCATTATCTCGGCTCAACTTGTAGAGCGTGGTTCAGCAAATATTTTCGCGTTACGCTTTGTTTATTCGGCAATCCGTCGCGTGATCGGTATACTCTAATCGGGTTCTCTCGATTTTGTTTACTTCGCAGCCGGTCGCCGAATTTGTATGGTTTTAGTGGCATTTTATAATGCATGTTATACATTGTTGTGCACCGTCG
>JARJDZ010007768.1:0-15973 GCA_030264555.1 Aleochara sp. GC000083
GCGCTTTATTGAAGATAATTAAATTTGGCGCGATTTAATTAAGCGCCCTTTCCACCCAAGGATTAGCTTCACTTCCAAGGCTGCTCGTTCTGAAGAAAACTGTCATATTCAGGAATATCTTTCGTTATAAAAATCCCCAAGAAAACTTAGTCAAAAAGCTTTAATTTATTCGACAGTTTGTGGTTAGTTCTGTTAACTGAAAATTGGAAAGAAAACTAAGAAACAAAGATGGGTTTATATTAGTTTATCGATTCGATAATAATTAATCGATAAATAAACCAATACCTAAATCAAATGGTATTTTTGTTTTTAATTTTTCGAAGGAAGTAGAAGAAAATTTAGGATTAACATCAATTTATTGATCAATAAACAATCTTGATTTATTCAGATGTTGTTAAGTTATTAAACAACATATTTCTATTCAAATGTTTTGATCAAACTAATAATTAGAAGTTATTGAATCAAAAAAATAAAATAATTCTTATTTACATTATAATTTATTATATTTATAAATCCAAGAAAATTGCAAAATAGATGTTAGATTGATTAAAATTAATAAGTTGTTCTAACAATGGATAAAATTTCCAAGGAAAATAAATACAAACAATTTAAAGTATTTTATAACTGATTGGAATTCAAAGAAAATTAGCTTTGAAAAATACAATAATTTTAAATTCCAAACTCGAAAAAAACAAAATTATTTTCTACATTTCAAAAACATTATTATATTGTATTTTATAATCACAGTATTTAAAATATTGGTGTGACAAATATTATTGAATCTATAAATAAACAAATTATAGTTTCACTAGCAATCATCAAATAATTTCTTCGTCTATAAAAATGAAAATTGTTTATCATTAAACTGTATAGTACTTTCTGTATTTTTAGAAAAAGTTGATAAAATATAACCTCCTTAAAATAAACAAATAACCTCCTACAAACTTGGGATTCCCCTCGTTATATATTTGAAGGTTGTTTTGTAAATGCATCCATTAGTGAGCTTTCTGTAAGTTGTCGGTGATTTTTCTTACAGCTACACAGCTTTTCTTGCATAGTTCCTTGCGTTTTACACAAAACCGGAAACGCGCTTGCTTTACAAGCTCTTTTGTCTACCATGTAATTTATGTTCTGCCATTAGTGATAAGGCGTCTTTGTGTAATGAAACAAAATAAAAACATGTCTTCTGCCGTTTCAACATATTTTATAAGAATGAATGTGAGTAATGGAAATTATCTCTTTTGTTTTACTTTTTACATTAATTTTTTTCGTCTTTGAAGAAAGTTCAGGAAAATTCATAATTTACTTTAAATGGAATGAAAATTTCAGATGTAAAAGAACGAACAAATTCTGAATATAATTTTTTACTATTTTTAATACATTCTGGGAATTTTAGAAACAAATTATATTTTGATATCTAATTCAAAATTTATAAACTTTATTTTCTGTTCTAAACTTCTGTATTTTCAAAGAAACTTATAAATATTATACATTTTCTTATGAAAAGTGAATGAAAATTTCAGATGTAAACGAAATTCATAATGAACAATTTCTGAATATACAATTTTATTATTTTTAATAGAAAATTATAACATTCTAAGAATTTTAGGAACAAATTATTGTTTAATATCTTAATAACAATTTAAAAACTATATTTTCTGTTCGAAACTTCTGAATTTTCAAAGGTTATACATTTTCTTTTGAAAATTCTGAAAGGATGCAATTTACCAAGAAAAAAATCCTGATACAGATGATTTTAAAATAACATAAAATTTTAAATACGTAATCAACAAAACACTAAAATACAAATTGAACTCAATAAAAAAATCTTATTTTATATAATCTCAAAAATATCCTTATTTGAAATTTCAACGGAAAAATGAAATGAGCCCAGAAATATTCCAGGTAAAAGAAACTTTTCTTATTCTTTTCTTTCTTATGTTGCGTACAGCAATACTAGAACGAGGACGAAAACATCCTTTAATAATCTCTGTAATACACATTTTAGACGATAAGATATAAGATGTATATCAAAGAAGTGTCGCCCGCCTGCGGAAAATTCAGAATTCCATCCCGGCAAAGATGGAGACATGGAGGAAATTTCCTCGCGGCATTTCTGCGCTGACTTTTAATTTTCTTGCAAACAAGAAACAAGAAGAACAAGCCAACAATGCTGGCGATGAATAAATAAAAATATTGTTGGCAACGCCTCAAGCGGGTTCTGAAATCAACTCTTGTATTTTTTATGTAATCCACAATACACAAAACGAAAAGTTTCTATAATTGTTTTGTAAAATTATTTATTGTTGATGAAATTCTCAATTCAACTTTAATAACTTTTGGGAATGTGCAAATACAGATATCCAACATAAATTATCATAAACAAATTATAAAATTCGAATTTTTATTATATAATTTTTCATATTATTTTACAAGTCGAATAAAGTAATTTTTGTTATTTGTATGTAACTTATAATAAAATGATGGATTCAAATTCTTTCAAAAATTATTTTATTTTCATGATATTTTAGATATTTTTCCTTAAAATTTTTGTATTATACACTAGTGATATAAATAAAATCTAAAACTAATAAAATCATTTACCAGTATTTTAAACCTTTTACTAAAATTCTAGTCTTATATTAACCAAAAAAAAGTAAAACAATTATATCTAAATTAAATATTATCATTTATTTTGATCATGTTAAATAATTTATATAAGTTACTCTCTCAATAATGATTTTTCCTAGAAATTTTTTTGGGTCAAGCTTTTTAACAAACATTTGAAACAAATAAACAAAAAATATTATATAAATAGCCATTTCTAGAAATTTTCTATTATTCACTAGTGAAATAAAGTAAATATTTTATTGCACACGTCTAAAAAAAAAGAGTATAAAACGACCGATTGTTTGACTGAGGTGGAAAATGGATGCAGCAGATGAAAAATGAGTGAATCAATGATCCCGAACGTTAAACCGTCCATTAAACGAGCTGCCGAATAATTTTTGTCATCCTTCCCGCTTTCGTCCCAATTAAATTTGCAGCCAGACGCTCGCTAATGGAGACCTAATGGGCGGGCTTTATTTTCGGACTTCTATCATGCCTCAATTTTTGGCACACTGCGAAATCAATATGTACCCAGCATACACAAAAAACCAACCCGCTTCAATATTCATTGAATATTCACCCTTCTTGTTTAAATATGGCACGGAATGTGTATAATTTCGTTTATATTTGTTTATGACTTTTTCGGATTTTGTTTTGTTTACTTGTAAATAAATGATATATAATAATATTTTTTAAACATTTATTTTTCATGTGTAAGTTATATTAAAAAATTATAATATGAATAAAACATATTAAAATAATTTATGTAACATGTGAGCCTGGATTAACAACATAGTTTTTTCGCATTAAGTCTGGCTTTTATTTAAATCCGTCACATAAAATGAATAAATAAAATTGGCCATTTGAAACCAACCTCAAAAAAACAAACATGGCCCGTATTGTTTTTTATTCATTTATATTATTCAAACGAGTGAAAATATAAATTTATTATATCCTTTTAAATCATGTTTTTGAAATGTAGACAGTGATTTTATTTTTTCGAGTATGGAATTGAAAATTTTTGTGCTTTTCAAAACAAATTTTCTTTGAATTCCAATCAGTTATAAAATACTTTAAATAGTTTGTATTTATTTTTCTTGGAAATTTTATCCATTGTTAGAACAACTTATTAATTTTAATCAATCTAACATCTATTTTTGCAATTTTCTTGGATTTATAAATATAATAAATATATAATATAAATAAAAATCCAAAGTATTTGATTTTTTTGATTCAATAAATTCTAATTATTAATTTGATCAAAACATTTGAATTGAAATATTTTGTTTATTAACTTAATAGAATCTAAAATTATCACGATTTCAGATTGATAAATAAATAAATAAATTAATGTTAATCGACTCCCGTCAAAAAAAATTAAATTATAAACACCATTTATCGATTAAATATTATCGAATCGATAAACTAATATAAGCCAATCTTTCTCTCTTAGTTTTGTCTCCAAAACAGTTTTCAGTTAACAGAACTAACCACAAACTGTCGAATAAATTAAAGCTTTTTGACTAAGTTTTCTTCGGGATTTTTATAACGAAAAATATTCCTGAATATGACAGTTTTCTTCAGAACGAGCAGCCTTGGAAGTGAAGCTAATCCTTGGGTGGAAAGGGCGCTTAATTAAATCGCGCCAAATTTAATTATCTTCAATAAAGCGCCACCTACAATGGCCGTGATTACAAGAACATTGCATTAACCGCCGCATGCTGTCCAGGATCGATAGATTTGGTCAGCATCGTAATGCAATCACAATCAATACATAATTAAAGTGGATTGTAATACGAGTTTGCGAAGAAAGGCGTGTTTAAGGTAACAACATTATTGTTTATATTTATTTATAGACGTATAACATATATTCTGTTAATAATATTGAATATAGAATATTATACTTATTCAATCTCTAATGGATAAAGGATTTATCAAAAACAAATTCAATTTTATCGATTTCCTATAAATAATTAATTTTATCTTTTATATTATGAGGAAATTGCAGAATTTATTTAATTTGAAAACTGACTATTTAATTACGAATGCATATTGCAAAACTTTACATTACAAATTTAATAAATTTATTTCACTGGTTAAATCTTGTTTAATTAAAATTTCTACTATTATGACTGTGCCTAACAAAATGTTAGATAATACAGCAATATATATGGTTATTAAAAGTGTTCAAATACCAATTTTCGTAATATAAATATGTTAAATTCAACTCAAATCGGAAAATTTCTTCGCAGCTGTTTGAAATAGTTTTAAATTACTTTTTGTTATAGTTAAGAAGACTGGAGAAGTTTGGAGTCAAGTTTTTTATTGAAATTTTTTATTACATACATATCATACTTGTAATTACTTTTTTGGTGCATTCCTAATGAATAAAATTTTAAATTATCTACAAACAAAATAGGTAATTTTCTTCTAGATCTCAGCCAAATTATTTACTTTTATTTCATTTGTGTATTAAATGATAAATTATTCGTGTGCTACTTTATATATTTTTTTTCAAACAAGGTCATGACTCAAGTTTAAGGATTTCCTGCTGATTTGTTTATATCATTATATCATTTGGTAAGTGTCATTGAAAAATAAAGGGAATAAATTTGGATTTGAAACTATTTGAAACTTTGTGTTATATTTCCCAAAAATATAATACAATCCATTATTTTATAAAAAAGTTGTAATACTTAAAATAGTTGCAATTTTCATACAGTTGATGATACAAAAGTAAGTGACAGTTGTAAATCATTTATTGTAAAAAGTTGGATTTTGTCATCTAGAATGTTCTTTGAAATTCAGAAATTTGCATGAGATATTTATTAATATATACATATAATTTTAAAACTAAAAATAAGAATTGAAATATTTAATTACAAATTTTATTGTTAGGAAATCAATTTTATTTGTCGCATAATAGCATGAACATAATATTTAATATAATATAAATCAGTTGCTACTTTTTGAATATGACAGTAAAATATGAAATAATTACAGAAAATAAAAGATACAAAATATGAAATGAGAAAGAGAAAAGTTTAACAATGAAATAAATGTATTTAAATAACTGCAACAAAAGTTTAAATATTTCCTGTAATTTATTCGACTCACAAAAGCTTTCCACGTCAAAGGAAAACTCCCAGCATTATAATTTCCATGGAAATTGTAACTTTTGAAAATAATTAGGAGCACTGAAATTCTTCTCCAAGAAAAGATGTTCCCTAAACAAATGATAAAATGAAAATTGCAAATATAGAAAGAACATTTCTATTAACAAAATATAATAATATATTAATATTAATAATTTTATAACAAAATTAATTGACATACAAGTTAGTTAAAATTACAGGTCGCTGTTCAAACAAACCTAAAAGTCATACACGTCAAGTAAATAATTGCATCCTTTGTGCACTTCAACTTGACAACTTGACTTGCAGGATAAGTTTTAACATGAAAATGGCTTCCTTGTATAATTTATAATATGTTATATAACGGGAAATAAAGTCCTTAAGTGATAAAGAACCCCAATTATTGGGAATATTGTATTTGAAAATATCAGTCAACAAGCACAAAAGTTTTTTTGAAAATATCAAGAAGATACATTTATTTTCTAATAATGTTTTCAACAATGAATTACTATCTTATATCTTTTTCTCTGAGAATTTTGTTGTTATTTCTGTTTCGGCAACATTTGATAATTTCCAAAGTTCAGAAGTTTCACATGAAATGGGAAAGACAAAAATGAGAAATTTTTGCATACCAATCGTCATATTGTATTGCAATGAATTGTGGTACTCCCTCAAAATAGTGACTCTTCGGAAAATTGGAGCATATAATTTCCCGAAGAGTTCGTTGGAAGTGAGTTGCCTGAAAGATGTATTGAAGTATTGGACATGTTGAACGGCTAGTTTCAAGTACCTCACTCAACTTGACGGAAAACTTTCGAACTTCCGAGTTGCAGAATGTCTTCAGCGTGGCATGTTTCACCTCATCAATTTAAGATACATAGTTCNCATGTTGAACGGCTAGTTTCAAGTACCTCACTCAACTTGACGGAAAACTTTCGAACTTCCGAGTTGCAGAATGTCTTCAGCGTGGCATGTTTCACCTCATCAATTTAAGATACATAGTTTTGGTGGAGTTGCAGATATAGTTTACTCAAAGTTTCTACAGACAAAACTATATTAAAATTTTTCTAAATAAATTTTCTTATTTCAAAATAACTGATTATTTCAGAAAATATCTAATATTTTCTATTTCCTCCACAATTTTCACAGGTATTAGTTGAGTTAAAAGATTATTTTGAATTTCTTAAAATGTTAACTTTTATCAATTTTGATCAGGAATTTTTATCTGCACTTATTGATAAACTAAGAAATATACGACTCATACATGTTGTTAATTAATGTAAATATTTTTCTGTAATTTGTTATAAGTCATTAGCGTATACAAAAAAATATTAAAGAATTTAAATTTATGGGAGAAAAAATTAATAAATTAATCTATAATATTATAATATTGATGCAATATTATCGCAGAAAATTTATAATTTTTTTGTGAACTTTTTTTGTTTTTTTTTTTCAAATTTTGGTTCTATAATATCATATTTTAGGACCTTGATTTTTATGATATTAAATTTTTCTTTGAATATATATTAGAAAGTATTTGTAAAAGATTTATGTATTGAATGAATTTTGATATATAAAACACATTTTGTATATTTATTAAATAATAAGATACTTTTTTGTTTGAAAAAGTTAACTTTAAGTAGTCTTGATATGGAATTTATATTTACAATTATTATAAGTAAATATTGAATTCTTTAATTCATACAATAATTCATACAAAAATGATATAAATGGAATTAAATTTACTACTACTTTATATTATTTTCTATGTCATAAATTTGTTTTGCCAATATTATTGCAGAATTTTTCGTGAACTTTTATTTGTTATCAATTTTTTATTTTTAATTCCATAATACCATATTTTAAGCTATTAATTTTATAATGTTTATTTTTTCTTTTAATTTATATTATTGTAGTAAAGATTTGAAAAAGATTTATTGATCGAATTAAATTTGAAATAAAAAACTTTTTGTATGCTTCTTTGAATTCTATGATATTTTTTTGGTTGAAAAAGTAAAGTTTACGCAGTAGATATAGAACTTATATTTACACTTATTAATGAACTATATATAATAAATACAAAATTTACATAAATGCAATTAAATTTATGAATAAAAAACGAGACAATTAATATATACTATTTTATGTTAATATCTATGTTATATATTTGTCTTTTAACAATATTAATTGATGAGGAATTGTTATAATCTGTTAAAAATTTGAACATTATGTATTCCCGAAGAAACCTCATCAAGAACTTTCCTACAGTTTGATGGACACGAAACTAAATGACTCAGAAACTTCTCTTTAGTCATCCATCTATCTATATCAGGCAACTTTTCCTCATATCGTTGAACTTTACCAACAAATACCTGCAACAAAAGGTGCAAAATTGCACTCGCTCTAGACTCGAAGAATATTGACTGCGTCACTCCGGAGGACGCTTTAAATGCCAACGTCCCGACGGCGACGTCCTCTTTCAATATCGGGATGAGCGCGCATTGTGTCCTGCAGGTGGCTCCGGGCGCGCACGCCTCTTCCCGTTTTCCGGTTTATTTGCGCCCGAGTCGAGGCTCGCAGTTTTAGAGTAACGCACTCATTTCTCACTCGCCCGCAACAAAACCCGCGTGTAAACAAATACAAATACGAAATATTGATCTTTACGTTCCCGGGAAAATGTTTGCGAGGTGGAAGAGGAACGAAGTCAAGTAACAAGATGCAAAATTTCCAGCTTGTTTGATTTGTTTATATGCACATTTTGATTTTCTTCGGTTGGGGTTTCCAGTAGCGAGATTGTTTCTTATTTATGATTTTGTATTTTCTAAATGTAACATAAAGATTGTTTAAGATTTCCTTAGAATTCTCTAGATTTTTCAAGTACATTTTCAAGATTTCTTAGAATAACGTGAGATATTTAAAGTTTGTTTACTTAAATAATAATATTTAAATAATAATAATAAATAATAATTAAAGTTATTCATTATTCGTCGATTGATTTTCGGAGGAGAAGAAAAATATAATATTTTTAGTTTAATTAGATTTTTATTTTAGTTTAATTGGAGTTTGGAGAATTTCTTTTGAAAGTTTTAGTTTTTTAGATCATTCTAAATTGTTAACATTCCTTTACATTTTTCTAGATTTCTGATTTCAAATAAATTGGAGATTTAGAGGTATATTTTAGATTTTTATACTTCTTCAGATTTTTTAGATTTTTATAAATTTCTTCATAATTGTTTACATTGTTTAAATTTCGATTTAAAAAAAATAGTTTAATTCTCTGTGAATTATTAAGTTTTCCTTTGAAATTTCTACATATGTTTCGTTAACTGTTTCAAATTCATTACATTATTTATATTTTTCAAGTTTTTATGAAATTCTTAAGATATTAATTAGATTTTCAGATTTCAACTTCTAGCAAGTATTAGTAATTTTACATCATTTCATTTTTCTTTAGAATTCTCTAAATTTCTCTAAACAAATTGTTAGATTAGTATGGATATTTTGAATTTACGTATAGATTTACATATATTTCCTTAGATTTATTTAGATTTTCTGAATTTTCCAAAGATTTTTTCCGAAACTTTTATATTGTTTAGATTCAAATTTTTTATGTTTATTAAATTTCTTCCGAAACTTTTAAATTGTTTATATTACCATTTTTATGTTTTATTTAGTTCTCTCTAGATTATTTGGTATAATATAGATTTTCTTAACTGATACATTTCTTTAGATTACACTAGATTTCTCTGATTAGATTGTTTTAAATTATATTTTTACTTCCGTAGATTTTTTAGATCTAAAATCTATAGTTCAATATTAATTACAAGTTCTAATTATTGCTGACATTTTCATTCATGTATTTTTTTAAATAAATTTTTGTATATTTCTTCTCTTTGGATTATTTAGGAAGGAAGATTTTCTCTACAAAAAATTCAGTACAGGATTTCAATTTATTTTTCTGATAACATTTCATTGATTTCATTGATTTAAAAACATTTTCTTTAATTTCTCAAGCTTAGTTCTATTTCGAACCAATCTTTAAATTTCTTTAGAAATCTTTAGTATTTTTTTTGATTTTAATTATTTAAGATTTACTTTATAGATACTTCCAGATTTTTTAGTTTTCCTTAGATTTAGATCTCTAGATCTTTATTATAATTCGTTTTTGGACTTTCTAGTTTTAAATTTTCTAATATTTTTTATATTGCACAAATGCATTTATTGCATAACATATGAATGAATTGTTTTTTTTTTAGATTTTGCTATTTTTTTTAATTTCACTCGTGTCGGAACCTTTATAGCAATTTAATTTGTTTATAATGAAAATGCCCGATGCCAGCTGACGGCATGTTATCAGAATCATCAATAAGATTAAATGGTCCGAGGGATAATGGAAATTGCGCACCTGTTGTTTCCATTTGCCACCATGTTTCAGCGACCTCAACATCCATTTCCATCGGATTTTCATCGCGCACTTCCGAAAATATTTTTATTTAGAGAGGTCGCGAACCTAAACTAACACTGCTTGTTTGGTCTGTGGATAAAACTCGACGTGACAATGAAATTGGATTTCAAATGTCAACTTTGAAAATATTATCAAAGGATACGAGCGGTTTTAAATGACGAACAAAAAGTTTTGGGAAAGTTTAAAAATTTTAATTGAATCACATATGAAGACTTTAATGAATTTTCAAACTTTTAAATGTTTATATTCTGGATTTGAAATTTATCAATTACACATATAATTTATCAAATGTAATAAATTCCTTGCAGAATTCAGTGAAATTAATTTTGGTTTGAGGAAAACAAAATTTAAAGCAAATATAAATACAGAAAATTTTGTTTTGAAGTTATATACTTTTTTTGAAAAGTCGAAAAAGTTTTGGTAAAAAACATCCAATTCTGGCTTTCAATTTAAACAAAAATTTTATAACAAATATTTTTTTGTAAACAAATTTGACTCTCATCGGAGACAGACTCCACTGTATATTTGCGAATGCACCATTAAAATAAACAATTCCCATGAATTACCAGAACTCTAACTCAAAAGGAAGAGATGCGAACATTTCGCTGTTTTGGAAATATGTTTTCAATGTTTTCATTGCAGTCGACAACTCCACCCGAGTGTTTACCAAGAAAATTAAAAAACAAGAAAAACTCAGCAACTGCATGGACGAGGACCGAGACATGTTTATTGCATGCTCTTTGGCGGACTGAATTCTAAATTTTCCCAAGAGATGCGACACTTTTTCGTTATTCATGTTTCTTTTCGCAAACATTTTCCCGTTCGCATAAACTGCTGGTTATTTCTGCAAGAGCATCTATACTGAAAGAGTCCCATCATCATTTACCAATTTCGTATACAAATGTTATGTCCATCTTAAAAAAAAAAGATATTTTCCATTATAATAATTATTACTGTCATCCATTGGATAAAACATTCTTTTTATTTTCTAATATAATATGAAAAAATATTGGGAACTCTCTCGATATAAGGACTCTTTTTTTTCATTTTGGCTTGTTTATATTTGCATCGTTAATTGAAAAACTAATTTGCAAGTTATAATGATTATTATTTTCCTTTGGTTTTTTTGTGATTTAATTATTGTAAAGGTATTTTAATGGAATAAGTTACCAGTGAAACAGGAAGTAAGTGTGCTGTAAATGAGGAAATCAAAACAAAGTGAATGTCGTAATGAAATTAAATGAGAGTTCTGCAAGTTTCTGTGAAGTTGCTGGGAAGAAGTTGCGCGAATCCACAAGAACATTGAATTTTCTCGAGTGGAAAGCTTCTAGACCTCATCAATTCTTTACTTTTCAATTTGACTCGTATTGATTTCTCAATTCAATCAAAGCAGCGTGTTTAAATTATCGGTTCAAAAAAATTCATTGAGTAATTTTACATGATAAATTGCAAATATTGTCAATTATTGAGGTAATGTTTATTCATTTTAATTATTAGATTTAAGGATTTTATTTATTTGAAAAAGTTTATTAAAAATAAATTAAGGTCAAAGTTTTAAATTTAATATCCTAAATTCAATAAGATATATTCGATTTTTTATTGTATAATATTACTCACAAAAATTCATTTGAAAAAGTTTATATCTTTTCTAGTTGTATTTCAGAAGACATTCAGATTTGTTATTTCAAAAAAGAAGAAATATAATTCAGATTTGTTAAATGAAATTGAGAAAGAATTAAATCAGTAAATTGTAATCTAGATAACGTTACTTTTATTGTAGAATGCAATAAATATAATATAAATATGAAATTTAGAAATTAATTACATATAATTTAATTTTCAATAATTAATTTTATTTAAGTAGTATTTAAAGCTGAGATAATTACTATTGGATTCTTTTAATTAATGTGCCAATTAGAAAACTGAATTATTATTTAACAAAAAGTTGCATTAATCTGATTTGCATTTGAAATTTTCTTTATTTCTTTTGATGTATTTTCAATTACATTTTACTAATCTGAAATACATTTAATCGTTTTTTATATTTAACTTATGATTTCTTATTTATATTTACCAAATTTGAATTGCAATTGTTGCAAACTGAATTTTATTTACATTTGCAAATTGCTTAATTACAATTTACTTATTTGAATTAAATTTTAACTCTAAATTGCTTCTGAAAAAATTGTAGATAATTTTGTTCATAAAAAATATGGAAAATTACAAAAATTAGAATATAGCTCTAATGTTGCAAATATGTAATGAGTAATTTTAATGACTTGATAACTTAATATATCTAAATTTAATCATATTTTAGTGAAATGCTAAAGATTTTAAGTTTCTCTAAATACAAATGTGACATTGATAATATTTAATAACTAAAAAATTAATTCACGAATTCATTTAGTCCTTAAAAATATTCAATCAAAAAGAAAAATATTTTTTTTTGTATAACTAGTAAAATAATTCTCTACTAGATTTTTCCTTGCATAAAAAATCTATCAGAGAAAATAACAGTTTGGTGTAATGGATTTTCAATTTTTAATCTAACAAAAAAAAACATTTATGCATCTGAATTTTTATACACAAAAAATACATCATAGTAATAATAAGAAAATTATTACTTTTGTTTAATATTAAATTACAAAAATTCAAATCACACATTTTTTCAACTAAAAGTGAAATTTTCATCACTATTATTAATTACTAATTACCAAAAAGAGAGAGAGAGAGGGAAATTAAAGAACAACAATTGGAAATTCCTGGAAGCTTGTTGCTTAATAATGCAACATAATCACAAAATACAATCCGTGACAATATGGCGACGTAAATAATAGAACGCCATTAGCGAACCGATATAAATCTTTTGGCATAATATCAAGAAAGGCATTAGGACTTCGCAAGGAGTCGCATGAATTAATTACAATTCCGGTATAATCCAGAAAGGGAAGCAACCTTTCTCCCCTCTCTTTCCTATTATTATACATTCATGCATTACACAATTCGATATTCGAATTCGTATAAGAAGGATCCTTTCTGTGTGCTTGTTGATTTCCATTCCATTTTGGTTCAATGAATGAATGCAAAGCTGATTCAATGAATAAATTTGCAAAAAGCATCCAAGACATCCATCCATTAGTGAAAAGTAATTGCATCGATTTTCAATACTTCATAAATTTAAATTTCATTTTTTTTCATTACAACAACTGTAATATTTTGCAAGAATTTTTGCAAAACTTTTAGAACACAATGTTTTTTATCATAACAAAATTTTACAATGAATGTAAAAATTTAAAAATTTGTATTTTATTGATTGCTGGAGAAATATAACAATTGTTTATGAAAATATAATAATTTAGTAAATAATTTTTATGAAACTATATATTTAAATTTTTGCAAAAATTAGTTTTTAAGACACTTTATATAAATTAAAATTTCATTTTTTACATGAACAACAAACTTAATGATGCAAAGATTTTTGAAATTTTAAAGTTATTAATGTAATTAATGTAGTTAATGTAAAAATCTATTAAAATTGCATTAAATTGACAGATTTGTATTTAATGGATACGAACACAAATTGATTTCCAAAAAGACGTAATCATCGATTAAATGTTTATTATAAATTAATATATAATTTTTTAGAATAGATATGCATAGAATAAATAATATGAGAAAATTCAATTTTTTGCAAAGAAAAATTGGTTCTTAAGGAACATGACATAAAATTCTAATAATAAAAATAATAATATAAAACATAACAAACTTAAATTGCGTTTCTGCGTCATTTGCTATTGCTCAGGTGTTACCGGAAGTAACCAACATTGTGATTACTTTCCGCTGAAAGTAAATGAAATTTCATCCAAGTTCTTGGGAAACTTCTTCAGCGAGTTCAAGTAAGTTTGATGGAATAGACAATTCTACGATTCAATTAGTTCGGTATTAAAACATTAATCATCCAAGGTACAAACTAGGTTAACTAACAATTTATTATCCTAGAAATGACAAATAACTTTCAGGAAGTTCTAAGAGAGTAAAACTTTTTCTATTAGATTTTTAAATTTTATTTTAACCCAGGAATAATAAATGATTTTCTTTGGAAGAAAAAAAAAATAACTCACCAAGAAAAAATTAGGATAAGAGAATTTTGTGTATAAAAAAAACTACTCTATTAAATTTTTTGGTTTCATAAAAAATTTTATCTAATAGATTTTTATTTTATAATCTAGCCGAGAAAAAGTTTCTATATTACATTTTTTCATCTTTAAAAATATTCAATCAATAAGAAAATGTTTACTGTAATAGATTTTAGTAAATTTTTCTTTGCACAAAAAATCTAGCATTAAGAAAAAGAGTTTAGTGTAATACATTTTTCATTTTCACACTAACTAAGCAAAAAGTTACTGTAATAGATTTATCTGCACCAAAAAAAAACAAAAATGAATAAGAAAAATATTACTCTAGTAGTAGAATTTTCATGATTAATCTAAGTTAGAGTAATTTTACCCTAGTAGATTTTTCTTTCACAGAAAATTTAATACAAAATTAATTGAATCGTTGACGTCACAATTTGAAACCATCATAAATTATTATGCTAATGCAAATCCCACATTTGCATACATATATTCCACCATTTATAGTCCAAATAAAAGCCGATAATAAAATTGAAATGGAATCACTTTTTATTGACAGTTTCAATCAGCAGCACCAGCGCCCGGCTAGAATTTGATTAAGCTTGTTTACTAACACGATTTATCATTTCGTCGGGGGTTTCCCCCACCACCACGATTCGCCAATCTATAAAGGTCGTTTTTTCCTCGCATTTCGCATTCCGATTTTGGTCGGAAAATATCCGAGCATGCGATGGAAATGCAGCAAATGATACGATTCTGAGCCCGGGCGAAAGAAGGAATGAAAGCGGTTCGCAATGTGTGAATGAGATAAACCGCGGGAGGGATATCCCCGAGAACGGAAACCGGAAATAACGCTTTCAGCTATTATATTCGCCTTCGACGCGTTAGATATGCGTGCAGAAAGTGCTTCATAAATGTTTCATCACGGCTGGTTGATAAAACCACATGAAATTATTTATTTTAATAGGTTTGAGATATTTTTTTGGTTTAGAAAATTATTTGATAGGTCAAATATAAACAGGAAATCTTTTTTTTTTTGTTGTTGGCAAAAAATTAATCAATATTAATGAAACCTTAATTAATTTAATAGCGAGTAAAATAAATTACTCTCACCAAGAGACTTTTTTGATTTTTCACATTTGAACTAGTGAACTATAGTTATTTTTTAAAATCTTAAACTTTCAGAGAAAGATTTAAAGAGTTCTTTACTTTGCGACTATTCTAAAAGGTTTTTGAACAAATTAAATCCTTTAATTCTTATTAGACAATTATTAAAAGTTTTCATTTCAAGATTTTGATTTTGATTTTCTCGGAAAGTAATTTTTCTTGGAAATTTTCAAAAATAAAATATAAGATACAAACTTAGAGAGAGTGAAAATTTTAGTAGATATCCGAATATTTTATATTTAAAAAAAATTAACAATTATTGATCAAATTATTCAACAATTTATATTTATATATAAAATAGACTTAATTTAATATTCATTAAAAAATATATTATCATTTAAATTGTATTTCGTGCAAAAACTGATGAAACTTTTGAAGGATCAGGAATTTCACTGAATGAGCAAGTTTCCTAAGGAATAAATTAATGAAAATATTTGAATTTGAAATTGAAGTTATTATTTAAA
>JARJDZ010007769.1:0-14552 GCA_030264555.1 Aleochara sp. GC000083
TTTGTAGCGATAAAAGCAACATGAAATTCTTAAAATCACTCGAGTTTTCAAAATTTTTCATATCTCTGGAACTATTGGGCCGATTTGGATGATTCAAACGAGATTTATAGTATTTTGACGAAAAAATAGCATTGGTCATGGTCCCAAATCTCTGCGGGACTCAGAAATACACGAACCTAAAAAATGGGATCCTAAAAATGCAAAATTTTCGCTTTTTTTCGCGTCTTTAACAGCGAATAACTTTTGAACCGTTGGACCAAATAAACTAAAATTGGAACCAAATTGTAGGTCTCGATGAGAACTTTTCAAAAATCTATGGGTTCATGCCCTTTTGGTCATGGGGAACGCAGAAATCGCGTTCGAAGAAAAAATTGGAAAAAAAAGTTTGTAGCGATAAAAGCGATACGAAATTCTTAAAATTACTCGAGTTTTCAAAATTTTTCATATCTCTGGAACTATTGGACCGATTTGGATGATTCAAAGGGCATTTATAGTATTTTGACGAAAAAATAACAATGGTCATGGTCCCAAATCTCTGCGGGATTTAGAAATATCCAAACTTGAAAAATGATGTGCAAACAATGCAAAATTTTACCTTTTTGCGCTTTTAACTTCGTATAACTTTTAAACCATTGGCCCAAAAAAACGAAAGTTAGAACCAAATTGTAGGTCTTGATGCGCACTTTCCGAAAACCTATGGGTTCATGCCCTTTTGACCTTGAGAAGAGCAGAAATAGGATCCCCAAAGAACACCGAAAGAACAAATTGCAAATTTGAATTTGAAGACTGCACTTGGCAACTTTTCGAAACTAATAGAAAATCGTCCTGAACTATATCGAAGCATACTTGAACCGTGATTCATACTAGAAATGAGACAGAAAACCACTCACCATTTCGACGGGCCGCACATCTCTCGTTGCCCAAAATTCGGTAAATATTTTGTGTGTGATGTATTTTTGTCCTTTGCGTAGTCGCGTGGTGTCTGAATGTTCGTGTAGATGACGTCCATCCCAAAACAGTGGGCCGGCCGTATGACTAATGAAAATGTGTCTTCAAATCAGCCGGATTAGTGGAGAAGAAATAAAAAGAATCACTAAACAAAACGAAGTATGAAGTTAATCGCACACAGCGACCTCCTAGGCAGCCATCCGTGCATCAGCCAAGGAAGTTCGCCTTACGTCACCGTTCAGATACCCCACCGATGCCGAAGACGTCGCCGACGACGCCCTCCTCTTGCTCTTCCCCATCTTAAACATATGCATGGGCTTGAAGCTGGTGACTCCACTCTCGTCGATGAGCGTGTAGGGCACTCTTCCAGCGAGCACATTCCTGGCAGCTTCTTTGGGCACTACCGCCTGGATGCCCTTCCGGCTGATGAGTATGGGTGCATCCACCCTACTCCGCAAGTAAACGCAGTCCTCAATGGCCAGAAAGTTCTGCTCTTTGAAGTACACCAACGGTACATCCAATGAAGTACGAAGTTCACGTTGCTTCGACATCAGACATGCGCTCTCGATGAGGAGACGTCGGATACGAGGGTCCTTGCGACCACACTCGGGATGCTTCCGGATACGCTCCAAGGAGGACTTCACGGAGTAGTCCTTATGGCACAACTCGCGAATGAGGAGGAAACGTTGAAGGAAGTCTCGAGCTTTCTCCATGCCGGAAGATTGCTTCGCGTTGAGGAGCTTCACGACGAGATCTTTCCGTTCCAAAACTTCTTGCACTTCCCATAAGTCTAATGTATGCGCTAGACCAGTAGCCTCCTCGATGACCTCCGCGTAGGTGGCTTCATCGTGGATGTTGAAGTTCATCAACAGGTCCATCGAGTAGGCATGACATGCGTCACGGATTGCATGCTGGAGGGTTTCCTTGGCTGCAAACTCGCCACGTACCGAGTCTATTTTCGTCTGCAGCTCCAGGCGAAGAGCTTCACGCACCTCCGGGCTATTTTTGGCCAGCGTCTTGAACGCTGAGCAGAGCACGCCCTCATTGTCGAGTATTTCCAGACATTTCGAGGCGTCGTACTCCTCGACGAGACCTCGGAGTAGTTCCACCTTGGACTCACGCACCTTTTGCGTCAACGCGCGGAATGCAGACGTGCAGACTTCATTCCTCTCCATCCACAAGCCGCATACTTCGTCTACTTGCACGGCGTCTATTTCGTTCTGGAAGATGCTCGCGAGAGTTTTCAGCGCTAGTTGTTGATCTTTGGGACGTGTCTTGAAGACCTCATTCGCGGCGTATAGAGCAGACATCAAGGTGCGCTTGACGTCAATCGAAGCTTGCTCGAATCTATCATCAGGTTCATTGAGGAATGACTCCTGAGATTCTGTAAGGCGATCTAGGTTTTGGATGTTCTTGATGTTGACGTTCATGCGCTCCCGGAATGTTGCTGCACGTCGGGTCATTGTGAACAGGATCTCAGCGATTTTGTGTTGTTGATCCGGGTCATCAGTGATCTGCAAAGCTACGGTCTCAGCATCTTCAGCTTGGATATATGTGACGGAGTTTTCAAGGGTTACACTGAGACGTCGTAACTCTTGAAGTTTCTCTTGAAGTTCCGACTTCTTATCCTCCAAGTTAACGATGAGTTTCTCCATGCCGTCATCTGGATTCTTGAAGCTGAACTCCGAACCTTGACGTTCCGGTTCAACCATTTGGGTTTCTACAGGTTGCTGGGCTTCGGAGTGCTCCAATTCCAACTCCTGCAACTCCTGGAGTTCAACTAATCGCTCCAACTTGATGAACTCATCGAGGTCTTCCTCGGAAGCAGTCTTCGAGACGTCTGGTCCAATGGGTTCAACAGTGATGACAGGTTCGATGACTGGGATGATTTCAGTGAGTAGATTTTCCTCTAGTTCGTCGCTTTCAGCAATTACGTCTAAGTTGGTATTCAATGAGAGTTGGAAGCTTTCCATCGGCCTTAATAGTTCTTCACGACCCGCTGCCAAGTCGGCGCCCAACTCCTCGGTGTCGTTTTGCCCACCAGGACTATTTCTGCCCGTCGGCGTCGATTTCTTCTCCCCCGGTTTCTTCTTCTTCTTGCTCTTCTCCTTCCTCCGCTTGACGAATATCTTGTGCGGTTGCGCCTTGGACAACTCTTCCGGATTCCTGCAGAATGTCAACGACCCGTCGGCCGTAATCGATGACTCAGTTGGCAGGAACATCGGTTTCTGGCCAGCCTCCTCCCCGTTCTCATCCTTCGCGCCTTGTTCGCCCATAATTAGACCTTTGATCAACTGCGGTTTACCGTCGAGCAGCACCGTCATCCCAGGCGCGTAAGACAATCCGAACTCGTTTTCAATTGTCTGACCCGGAATGAAGACATCACCTTCATCGGTCTTTACAATTTGACCCGTGATGAAGACCTCCTTACCACTTGACAACACAACTCGAACTCCACTGATGCGATGGGTGCCCGTCTCGTCTTCGATTTCTTCGTAGACAGCAGTCGCCATGTTTTTGACCACATCGGGAATTTCAGTCAAGGTTGGTAGATAACTCAAAGCAGCCTTGGCGTTTTTCTGGAAGAACTCCGAGACGTTGCGTGTCTTCTCGAGGTCTTCAACGACCATACCAATGTGCTCTTCATGGACGGGTTCCCAAATTTGGTCAATGACCTTCTTGGCTTCGACTTCAAACTGTTGCCAGTTGATGTTCTCGATGGCTTGGGAGACCATCTCCTGCCATTCCTTGGTACCTTCACCTTTCTGCTTCTTCTTCTTCGCGACGATCTTCATCATCTCCTGCTCCCACTCTTCAGCCATCTCCTTAGCTTCGAATATCTTCGCCAACTTCATCGTCATCCTGCCATGATGGTGGAACTGCTCCTCCTCAATGGTGGTCGCACCTTCACCCTTGAAGGTGTGACCATTGAGGTCGTCTTTGTCGTAGTACTGCAGCTGAAGCGGGACCTTCTTGAAGTCTTTCAACTTCACCAGCACCTTATCGTCACTCTGCGAGATGAGGACGTCGATAATGTCCCCATCGCGGATCGCCAGCTCGAACTTCCCCGGAAAGACAATGTTGCACATCTTATCATCCACAGTGTAGACGAAGACAGCATCGTCTGGAGTGGTCTTAGAGTCGACGATCTCTTTGAGCCGCATGTGGCTCTCGTTCTCGGAGTCGAAGATGGGCGCCACGTAAGTATAACTGTCGTCGTACTTATGACTCACCTTACCATAGTTTCGAACGCGTTTGGAGCGCTTCTTCTTGTGATTCCCCAGCACGGGGATGTAGTGCTGGATCTTCGAACCAAGCAGCCACTTGCCGGTGATCTTGAAGGTGCGCAGAGCGTCTTTGGGCGTGAGGGGTTTCAGAAGGGGCAAATAAAAATTGCGCGAGAATATTCTACTGGCAGCAGTTATTTTACAAAACGATAGTACATAATTCACAATCATCTTCGACAATGTCTTGCAACGCAACAAAAGCAAAACAGTATGGTACAATTAAAGGGGTAATTATGCAATTAAAAGGCTACGACTTCGTGATAGCAAATGGCGAAGACGTTCGTTCGTTGGATTCGTCGATGGTATTTTTAGACGCGCACAGAGACTCGCGTCGCACACTAGCAGCAAGCATCCATGGGCTCTCTCGTCGCGAACTGACTTGGGATCAGCGCGTCGGGACGCTTTTATACGTTCGGATAGCGCCCGATCTGATCATAATTGGATCCGAACTCCTCCGGCTCAACTCCCGTAAGGAGCAGAGCCGCCCGCGCCTTACGCGCCTCATTGCGCACCTTCTCCAGGATCATCTTCGTGCGGAAGTCCTCGAAGGACCCGTCGTTCACGCTACGCTCCAGCTCCTCCAGCTTCTTGCTCTTCACGACCGGCTCCTGTGGGATGTACTCGGGGACGCTCTCGATCTTGAAGTTGCGCAGCTTCTGCCGCACCTTCAAGCGGATATCATCGATCTCGTGCTCTGCCTTGAGGATCTTCAGCTCGTTGCGTTCCCGACGGCGTTGACGTTCCGCTTCTTCAGCGCGCCGCCGACGCTCTTCATACGCCTCCATGGGATCTATATGTTTCCGCTCAGGTCGGAATACCAAAACGGGTGATGGAGACTTCGCCTTTGGAGGAGGTGGAGGTGTTGGGGAACGTGGAGGTGTTGGGGTTGGTTCCTTCGGAGGACGGTCCTCATCAGTGGCTTCAAACTGCAACTGACCCTCTTCAGTAATGGTGGATTCTCCTGGTAGAAAAGTGGGTTTCTGCTCCTCTTCACCGAAGATAAGACCTGGGATCAAGGTGATTTCATCGTTTTCATCCCGAATAGTGACACCTGGTGTATACTCATTGGAACCGTCTTCATTTTCAATGGTTTGACCCGGAACGAAGACCTCGTTGGTTTCACCCTTGACCATTTGACCAGGGACGAAGACGACGCGTCCTCCGCTGATGAGGACTTCAATTCCGGAGACGTTTTCTAGTTCCGACAGTACACCATTTTCAATTTGCTTCATTACTTCAGGGATCTCACGTAGAAGAGGTAGTTGTTCGATGGCATCTTCACCGCCGTCCTTCAGCTTCTGGTTGACGTGCTTGGTCTTCTCCATGTTGTCCACTGCCATGGGAATGTCCTCCTCGTCGACTAGTTGATCCGCTTCATCAATGACCTTCTTAGCGTCCTCTTCGAACTGCTCCCAGTCGATATTCTCCGCTGCTGCTTGCATCACCAGCTTGAAATCACCCGAATCCTCACCCTTGACCTTCTTTTTTCGTTTGGACGCCATGCGCATCATCTCCAGCTCCCATTCCTCGACACCAGCCTCTTTAGCTTCAAACAACTTCGCCATAGAGAAGGTCCCACGTCCGTGATGGTGGTGCTCCTCGACGGTGGACTTGGTGTAACCACTACCTCGATAGAGGACAGCATCCTCATCAAATTTCGCCAACGGCAAGGAGATTTTATTACCATTATTCAGTTTGACCACAATCTTCTCACTTCGTTGCGCCATGATGATATCAACAATATCCTTATCTTTAATCGCTCGCTCCATTTGGCTCGTAATGACTAGGGTGCACTTCTTATCGGGCACCTCATAGATGTAGAACTGCTTCTTGTCCTTACCCTTACGGGCCAGTAGGACTTCAAGGGTCGGATGACCCTCCATGTGGTCATCAAAGAACGGGGCGACGTAGCGTTCATTCTCCTTCCGTTTGATGCGCTTCTTGATGATCGGAGCGCCCTTCCGATTGCGTTTATCTTTGATCTTCTCCTCGTACTTCTGAAGTACGGGGATGTAGTGCTCGATGCGGGCGCCAAGCACGTTCTGACCAGTGATGAGTTTCCTGCGAGCGGCGTCCTTGGGACTAAGTGGTCGCAACAGGGGCAGGTAGTAGTTGCGCTGGAAGAGCTTGCTGGCCTTGGTGATGGTCCACAGGGAGATCTTCACGTTGACGGGCATGACGGGTGATGTAACGGCCGGTGAAGAATGCGAGCGAGTGGGCGACGCGGCCGGCCGCGTTCCGATTTAACGTATAAAGTTGCAACTAATTGATGGCTATCGACGATGGTTTTAATTAGAACTGCGCCATTATTTTCGATAGACCGATCGCCAAACCTTTTGCCTCGATATCCCCACCGTGCTGAATGTATTTTGGTATGAGTACGGCTCGAGCCAATTGACCCTTGGGGCGCGCTCCTTGACGAGGAACTGCCTGTGGTCGATTTCGAAAAAGTTGCCCTTTTTGATGTCCTCCTCCAACTCGGCCAGCTCAGCACTCTTCTGTACTGGTTCCATCGGGACGTATTCAGCCTCAGTGGGTAGTGACTTGATAAGGTTCTTCGCCTTCTCACGCATCGCCCTCGTCTTCTTCTCGAGGTTGTAGTGTTCACGGGACTTCTTCTCCGTCATTTTTTCTACCCAGTCTTTTTGCTGCTCGAGCAGATCCTTCTCGAATATGGGCACGGTCATGTCATACAACACGGGTTCGATTTCAAGGATTTGTCTACCACCTTCCAATTTGACGTCATCAAGAGTTGTTACTGGTTTACGTTGAGCCTTCATGTGCTTCTTACGCGGTTTGTAAATGTACTCGGTTTTGGGTGATGGAGGTCGCATTTCTTCGGCTTCATCTTCGCTGTTCTGCTCCTCGACGAGCTCCTCTTCCTCAACCTCGTCCTCCTCGGGTGGCGGGGTTGGTCCCTTGGGACGGTCCTCATCAGTTTCAGTGAACTGCAGCTCACCGGATTCTGTAATCGTCGAGTCTCCAGGCAGAAACATTGGTTTCGATGGGTCATCACCCATGACCAACCCTGGCAAAAGAGTGGGTTCACCATCCATCATTACAGTGATACCCGGAGTGAACTCCATAGTTTCCGTTTCCGCATTCTCCACAGTTTGGCCAGGCATGAAGATTTCACCTTCTTCACCATTTACCATCTGACCAGGTACAAAAACTTCACGACCACTTAAAGGTAGACTCAATTGGACACCGGAAACATCAACCATTTCGGTAAATTCACCATCCTGCATAAACCTGAGGATTTCTCGGATATCCTCCATGATGGGCAACAACTCCAGAACTTCTTCACCACCATTTTTGAGCTTCTCGTTCACGTTTTTGGTCTTTTCCATGTTGTCGATTGCCATGGGGATAGGTTCATCTTCAACGGGGTCACTGGCTTCTTGCACGATCTCCTTCGCCTCCTCCTCGAACTTCTCCCAGTCCATATTTTCAGCAGCCACATTGAGAATCTCCTTGAATTCTGGCTTGTGTTCAGCCTTATGCTTGGTCTTCCTCTTGCTGGCCATACGCATCAATTCCAGCTCCCATTCTTCAACGCCAGCTTCACGTGCTTCAAACAAACGGGCCAAACCCATGGTTTCCCTACCATGGTGATGAGTCTCCTCGATGTCTTTCTTGGTCCAACCTTCTCCACGATACAAAGCCCCTTTTTCGTCCCATGGAGCGATCGGCATGGTTACTTTTTTGCCATTTTTGAGTTTGACCACAATTTTCTCACTTCTCTGTGCAACGATGATATCAACAATATCCTTGTCTCGGATGGCCCTTTCAAATTGATGGTCCAAGACAATGGTCACATTCTTATCAGGCACATAATACGTGTACCATTGCCCCTTACCTTTCTTCTTGGACCGTACATACTGCTCCAGCATCGAATGGTTCTCCATATTCTCATCGAAGAAGGGCGCAACGTACTTCATATTGGTCTTCCGTCTTTGCCTCTTTTTACCAGCTCCTTTGACCATGTGCTTCCTCCTCTGCACTCGATCCTTGTACTCCTCCAGTACAGGGATGTAATGCTCCATTTTCTGACCCAGAATGTTGGTCCCGGTGATGATGTGTCTACGAAGAGCATCCTTGGGCGAGAGTGGGCGCAGCAAGGGAAGATAGAAGTTCCTCTGGAACAGCTTACTCGCTCGGGTGACTTTGCAGATTTGCAGCATAAAATTGATCGGCATCTTGGCGGATTTGCGTTCGGCCGATGATCACAAAAACGTTACGACGGATTATGAAACGCGAGCGATATTTTCGAAGCCCAAGCGTCTGGGCCGCGAAAGGCTAAATGTATTCGAATTACAATCGCTGTAAACACGATCGGTTTGTTTGTTGGCGCTGGTGGGAGTTGACGGTCAATGGGAAGTCATCAAGCAAGTGGTGTGATTGATCAACGCCTTAATGTCAGCCAGCTGCTCGTTGCAGATATTTCAACCTTGGAGCGATGCAACCGTCCGCGATAAACTAATAAATCTCCTTCAGCAAGCTATGTTTAGTCCACACCATGGGGACCACCCTGCCGCGATGGTCTCTAATGTGATGGTCTATAATTACACGATGCGCTTATTGATCAACCACTCGATGCGTTTTCAATGGCACGTCCATAACGACATGTCTAAATTGGGTTCACCGGGACACGCTGTCCTTAGCATTTCGGATGGCCCGAAAAAGAGACGCACGAGACATACCTTGGACCAGGTCCAATGTAACTCGATGTACCCATCGATCAGGACATCTCTTTATTTGTCCGCGAGACAATAGCCAACACCGGATTCAAATAGCTTTTTATTGAAACACCTCTAAATACAATCATAAGAATAAGATATAGGAATTCAATCTTTGAGGGGCAGGTCCAGAGGCTTCCAGTACGAACGGCCCGCGGTGCCCACCGAGACCACGGTGCTCATGTAGTCGAACTTCTCGTCGTACTTCACCGAGCTGCGCGTCCTCGATTTGTTCAGGAAGCGCTTGTGGTCCACCTCGAAGAACTTGCCTTTCTTGATGTTGCTTTCCATGGTCGCCAGCTTGTCGCTCTTCTTGATCGGCTCCTGCGGCTCGTACTTCACGCTCGGCTTCTCCTTGGTCAGCTCGCGCGCCATCTTCCGGATCTCCATCGTCTTCTTCTCCAGCTCCCAGTCCTTGCTCGAGCGGCCGCTCTTGATCTTCTCGAGGCGCTCCTTCTCCTGCTCGAGCGCGTCCTTCTCGAAGGTGGGCACCGAGAGGTCATAGTCGGTGTGTCCGCCGAGGCCCTCGTGCAGGTCGAGCTCGCCCTTGTACTTCGCCTGCTTGTGCTTCATGCGGTGCCCGACCTCCATGGGTGGCTTCGAGAGGGTCGTGTAGACCTTGCGGGGCGCGTCCGGCGCGACGGCGATCGGTTTCGGCGTGATTGGCGCAGACATCTTGATAGCTCTAAGTGTCCCGATGGGTCTTAATGATAAGTGTGTTGTTGCTTTACTGATTTCCTCGCTGATACTGTTTATCCGGCCAGCTTACGTATTGTTGGATTTGGGCCCAGTTTGGTCTCCTGGGAGGGGGCAAGATCCACATACCATTTGGGATTGCATGTGTTGACAAACGAGGACAAACGCCCCAAGAAACTTGTAGATTTGATTGATTGACCTTCAATCAAAACAACTACTAAATAACGGTTTTCTTATTTTCTTAGATGGGTTACAATTTCAACAACAACAAAAAGAGTACTTTAAGGTTCAAAAATATTTATTCTGACCTTTCTGTGAACAAGGTACATTACAATTCAATTTCAATCAAAACCCCAGAAAAGGTAATACAAGAAGACCTTATTATTTATTGTAACATTGATTTAAAAAAGAAACAAAGAAATGAGCTTATTTCAGTCCTCCCTTCCTCCAAACTTTATGTCTGATCATTCCAACCGACTTCCCCAAAACCTCAAACTCCACTGGTTCCTTCCAGTTAAACCTCTGAGGTTTGTCCAATGGAACCAGGAATTGCTTGTAGTCCTTGAGGAAGCTTCCGCTCTTCACTTGCTGTTCCAACTCGTTAAGCGTTTCGCTCTTCCTCACAGGCTCCCCGGGAACATACTCTGGAGCTGGAGGCAACGAAGATATAATCTTCTTGCCCTTCTCCTTAATCTCCCGTTTCTTCTTATCAATATCCCTCTCCTCCTTGCTTTTCTTCTCCGCAAAACTCTCCAGGCGCTCCTTCTCCAAGACCTGATACTCTTTCTCGAAGGTCGGCAAGGTCATATCAAAAACAACGGTTTCAATTTCGGAAACGGGACGAGCCTTGATTTCGGCTGCAGCCCGTTCCTTGTCCAAAGAAATGAGGGGCTTCTTGGGCGCCTTTTCACGCCTCTTGATGCCCCAGTCAGTATTCAACTTCAATCGTTTCGGTCGTACGTAGATGAACTCCTTCTTGGGTGGCGGAGGTGGCGGAGGTTTCATCTCTTCAGCCTCCTCCTCGCTGTTCTGCTCCTCCTCGAGTTCCTGCTCTTCGACCTCCATTTCCGGCTCGGGTTCCGGCTCCGGCGTTTCCTCCCTTGGACGATCATCCTCCGTTTCAGTGAACTGCAACTCCCCAGACTCGGTGATGGTGGACTCTCCGGGGAGGAACATTGGTTTCTTGGGATCATCACCCATGATGAGGCCGGAAACCAGGGTGGGTTCACCGTCCATCATACAGGTGATACCAGGCTTGAATTCGCTGGTCTCTTCCTCTTCATTTTCGACCGTTTGGCCTGCCATGAACATTTCGCCCTCTTCCCCGTCGACCATCTGGCCGGGGACGAAGACCTCCTTGCCCGTAATGGGCAGGTTGATCATCGCCCCGGAGACCTCAGCCAAATCCGTGAATTCGCCGTCCTGTAAGAACCTGGTGACTTCGGGAATATCTGCAAGTAAGGGCAGCATCTCGAGGACCTCTTCGCCACCAGCTTTGAGCTTCTCGTTGACGTGCTTCGTCTTCTCCATGTCGAAAACCTTCATGGGGATCGGTTCGTCTTCGACGGGGTCGTGCGCCTCTTCGACGATCTCCTTCGCCTCCTCCTCGAACTTCTCCCAGTCCATGTTCTCGGCGACCTCGTTGAGGATCTGCTTGAATTCGGGCTTGTGTTCGACGCGATGCTTCGTCTTGCGTTTGCTCGCCATCTTCATCAGCTCCAGCTCCCATTCTTCGACGCCAGCTTCACGAGCTTCGAACAGCCGCGCCAGACCCATCGTCTCGCGACCATGGTGATGGTACTCCTCGATCTCCTTCTTCGTCCAGCCCTCACCCCGATAGAGCGCACCCCTTTCGTCCCAGGAGGCGATGGGTAGCGCAATCTTCTTCTCATTCGCGAGCTTCACAATGATCTTCTCACTTCGCTGGGCAATGATGACGTCCACGATGTCCTTATCGCGGATGGCCCTCTCCATTTGGTAATCCAATACCAGGGTGCAGTCCTTATCGGGGATGTAATACGTGTACCATTGTCCACGACCTCTGCCCTTACGTGCGAGGATGTTCTGCAAGTTGCCGTGTCCTTCCATCATCTCATCGAAGAAGGGCGCTACGTACTTCATGCTGGTCTTCCTGCGTTGGCGCTTCTTGCCCAGCCCTTTGACGCGATGCTTCCTCCGTTGCACTCGGTCCTTGTACTCCTCCAGCACGGGAATGTAGTGCTCCATCTTCTTGCCCAGAATGTTCGTTCCGGTGAGGACATGTCTTCGGTACGCATCCTTCGGCGAGAGGGGTCGCATCAAGGGCAGGTAGAAGTTGCGCTGGAAGAGTTTGCTCGCCCGCGTGACTTTACATATCTGCAACATAACATTGAGCACCATCTTGACTTCGGGAAATTTGCGCTGCGCGCGTAAACGACTTGAGACACCGCTAACGTCGGAAAAGTGTATTGGAAGAGTGTATGGATGGCACGAAGCAGTTTGATTGAGAGGCGATCTCGTCGCAATAAATCTACACTGCGAATTGCGTGGAAGCGGTGGGAGACGCGATGAAAGCTACTTAAGCGTGTGTTCGAGGTTGATTTTTTGCGAAATCGATTTGCAATTAGCTCTATGCCGATTGACTAAACAATTGCTGTCCGTATTATTATTATTATTTGGCCCTGTTACGAATCCAGTCGACGCCACCGTCGTTATAAATAACACTGGGATATTCGCAACTTGTGCGTCCTTAGCATTTCGCGAAGAGTTGAACGAGTTCCCGAAGAATTTGGCTTTGAAATGCGGCCAACAAATTGTTCCATCCTATTTTATTCCAATCACACCACAGCACCAATCAAATTTACTTGCTGTAATTAAAAGAACACGTCATTTTTGCAGAAATAAGTTTTGCAAAAAATTAAAAAGCCATTCAAAATAAGTGGCGACATCTAACAATACTAAGCCCTCTTTACTTTAAAGTTTACAGCACCATCTATAGTCCATTGATACAAATCTCGTTTCCATATCTAATCATCTTGAATTTGTTTATGAAAAGCTGTGATCTCCGAAACGGTTTTTCCCGAGAACTATTTATTTTGATAATTTTTGCTGATTATGCATTTATCTTCATTTATCGATATTGTACTTCAATATTTCACTTTGCACTTCTTTAGTTGACTATGAAGAACGTTACTTGTATTGCATCATTACATCTATTATCTTATCATTCACACCATTGAAGACTTTCGGATGCTTCGGAATTTGAGGGGACTTCACATCTTTAATATGGGAAGTCCCCATAGTAAAAATACGGAACTTAGTGAGGACGATTCGGACGAGTCATCTGATCTCATTGATCTTTCCGTCTTGGAACCAGTTATGAGTAAGGATGCTTAGACAGTAGAATAAACACATTTAATTGATACACATTGTTTGTACAGATGTTGTAGATACTTCTGATTTTGTGGTTGATGCAGCTACATCTTCAAAATGCAATAGAGTGGTTTTAAAGCCCCTTTCTAGATGGGATGTGCATAAAATTGTGGATATGTTAGACCCTTACGAAAAGGTATGAAACATCAAGAGGAATTACTTGCTTTAACAAGAATTTGCAGGTCTCATTGGTATTTCTATTAGTCTGTGATAATGCCAAGGCCTTACACATTATGAAAAACATCAAATATAACAATGACTTTCTGGGGTTTCTCTTGAAATGTTTGGATCAAAAGACAGATAAGACAATTTTAGAAGCTCTGTGCATTATTCAAAATTACCAAGTTCTTGGGTCGCTTGGATATAACAAGGATGCTATAATCAAGGAGTTCTTTCCAATGGCAGCCTATTCAGCTACATATGTTGACAAGATTAGAAAAACACTCTATAGGCTTATGGAGGATCTTAATGAAGAAGAAGGAAAACAACTAATATGTGCAATTAAAGAAGACATCCCAGATTTAGTAGAGAAATATAATTATTTGGAAATGTATTTTGCATACATGTTCCAAATTAATTACATCAGCACACATGATTTTTGCAATCTGATAAAGCATTTAAAGCAGATAGTACCAGATAATTTATTTCTGGATTATTTAAAAGCTCAGAATACATCAGGTAATACTCATGTTGCACCTGTGAAATGGCAATCTGTAAAATCAGAAAATAACATCAAAACTGATGAAAGCAATACCAATGAGGAGCTTGACACATGGACTGCACCTTCATGCTCAAGGAATAGTCAAGTATCAACTAGAATCTTTGAAGATCTATCAAAGGTTTATAAGATGGATTCTCAAAACCCAGGCATATGTTTGATAATTGAAAATATCAGTTTCTATAATGACTTTGGGGATTATGAAGTAAGTAATAGAGTTTATTAGATAAGTGATTTTGACTGATTGAAACTTGTTTACTAGCATTTGGTAGTGGAAACTACAGGGGGTCTAGAGACCCGTACCGGAACGGAAGCAGATTCAGAACGTCTCATCGACGTTTTTACTCGTTTTGGCTATCGGGTTATACACGAGAAACATAAAACCCACATTGAAATGCTTGAAGTCATTGAAAATGTGGCATGTAATGAGACAGAATCCCGGCATTCTAGTTTCGTTCTGATAATCTTAACACACGGCAAAGAAAGTAATGAATTTTTCATGCCACCATTGAGTATAAGAATATACTCTCTTACTCAATGATGCTACTAAATTTGATGTATTAACACTAAATAATTTGTTTGTAGATGCTGTAATTGGATGCAATAGTGTGCCATTAAACATTGATGCTATTAAAAAGAAAATCAACTCTAAGGTTTTAGAAAATAAACCAAAGATTTTAATTATTCAAGCATGTCAGGGTGACAAGAAAATGCAAGGTATTTATTATAACAAAATGTAAATATGATGTCTTA
>JARJDZ010007770.1:0-16053 GCA_030264555.1 Aleochara sp. GC000083
AAGCCCCAAACGAATGCAAAAACGCTTGTCTACACATCGAACATATGTCCAGCGCTGAATTAATAAGCTGCGAGGGGAAACATAAAAAATGCATAAACAATATCGATGCCTATCTTAAACGCTCTTCGCATGCGTGAAACGCCGAAACACCCAAGAAGTTCCTGGCGACGCACATTGCACCTGTGACAACGTTCTCCTTTCTTTTTGCCCACAATGAAGTCACTCACCAAGGAGACAATTTCAGGTAGCCGTTTGCGCCACGGGGGGCTCATTCTTCAATGGTTCCGGCAGCCAAAATATGCCCAAAAACAAGTGTCACATTGCACACTTCTTCCTGCTCAGTATGCGGACACGTGACAGGCTGAAGAAGCGCCATCGAGGGTTGAGGTGAGACAATTGAAAGGAACCGCAGACAAACCGAAATTTCAATGATGGGAATTTACAATGGGAGAATGTTTGTTGGTCAGTGACAAGTCGAAGAAACAAACAAATAAACGGGCAGACGAACATACGTAAAGTTAAGTCACTTGTATGACTTAAGTCGGTTGTACTATGGGCAATTACACGTGGAATGGGACACCTGCAAATTTTCATACAAAAGAGTATAATGATGGTACTGAAGAATGGGACAACATTGTCAAAGGGGCAATTTATGTACTGGATGTCACCATATACCAAAACAAATATCAACAAGGACATTCAAGGGTGAAATTTCATAGAGTGTTTAAAATTTTTTTGAGATTAGAGAAAGAAAATTGTGTTATTTTAACTGGCATTTCTTCAAATGGGGTTTCAGGATAACAAACAATTTTAGATCAGATAATACCAATTCTATTTCTGATTATTACTATGTATTTCAGATTCTATCATTTGAAGTTCAAATTTGTTCATGGTATATCAGAAAATAAAAATTATATTTGAGAATAGGATAATGTATTTAAGATTAAATAATTTCTATTTCAAATTAGTTTTTGCATTTGAGAATCTGCAATATGTAATTCAGATATTATCGATATGTATTTCAGAATCTGTTACTTATAATTCCGATTGGTAAATTCCATTTCAGAAAATACAAATTGTTTTTGGGATTTATAAAATATATTTCAGAACGTACAATTTGAATTTCAGACTAGTTAAGTATTTCAGATCATGCAATATGTAATTAAGAAAACATAATTTGGCAATCATTATAAAATTTTCGGACCTCCAGAAAATGGCAAATTTAAAACTTGACAAAAGTTTTCAATATTATAAATAAAAATTACTGCAATTTTTTTTTCAAACTGAAATACAATGGTTCAGTTGTGCTTCTTCAATACATTTTGTACTTTCTGAAATTCATTTTCCACATCTAAAAACAATTGGTATATTCTGATGATTTCTGAACAACACATGAAAAATGTGCAGTAGTCACAAATTTTGTTTATGAAATTTGTCTCTTAATTAAAATGAATTAAAAACGAATTTTCCCATGAAATTTTCGCGCAGAAATCAATCCTAATAATTTATGGACATTCTGGCATTAAGAGTCATGAGACTCGCAAATGAAAACTCTCTTCTCGAGCAATAAAAGCATCAGAATTGAACATTAATCAAGCCAAGCAACATTACCGTGCAATGCTGCACGCTGTCCAAATTTGGCAATCGAACTCGGATACCGTCAGCAACGATTTCACTCATCGTGCAAAAAGCAAGTTCATACGGCATCCTCCTCCAATGCCGCTTCTTCAGCGTGCACTCGCCGTCATATTTATACGCGTAATCAATGAAGAAATGAAGCAATTAAAAAGTAATTAGTGCCAATTATGGTGCATTCTCATGCAGTTTTGCGCGCTGCTAGAAATATAAATGGCCAGCGATCGGGCACACGAATCGTTGCCAAAAACAGCGGAAGCGCATAAACGCATATAAAAATAAAAACGTGATTGAAATTTTTAGTGGCCTTTTTTGCTGTTAATTGCACTTGTAGTCGCGTTACAAGAAGTGTACGCCGAAGGATAATAACATCCAGTTGTGAGATTGATACAGGTAGGAAGAAGTTTCAAAGAGATCCGACAATGAGTTTCTGACATCTGCTCATCAAGTGCAAAATGACATTGAAGTTCATCTGCTTTAAATTGTCGTTTGTTTATTTTTTTGTCCGGTAAATCAAGGGACATGTTTATAAGTAGAAATTAAGGAAGCAATTGTAGATTATTGTAAATTACTTTATTTCAGTTTTACCGTTAACAGTATAAAAGTCAGTGATGTAATAAAAATTATCAAAAAACTGGTAACATATAGAAATTATGAATTTGGCTAAAGCAAGATTAACTAGGTAAAATTGCCTTTATCAATAATTGATTTTTGATGGGCAGAATTCAGTTTCAAATAATCAAAACTATAACTGTTTCAAAAGTTGGTACATTTTAGAATTCCCTAAATTATAGAATAATTTGATTCCATTGAACATTATATTCTGCAAAAGGCGAACATATGCTGTCTATTGTCAATTTGTTAAATTATCTTCTTTTCCATTCTACATAATAAATATTAAACATTTAAGTTTCCAGAAAGTTCTGTACTGTCAATTAAGACATTATCCTTTATATCAGTGGACCCATCATTGCTTGGTTTGGACCTTTTCCAAGGTTCAATAAGTTCTACCAAACTTCATTTCAGTTTCAACAATTCTAAAGGTTCTGGAATAAGGGTAATTGTACCAATAAAGTTAAGAGATAGCCTGATTGTTGTTGATTCAGAAAATCGAAAAGAAGATAACCAGATAAGGGTCCATACAGTTCCTCATTGTCCCCCATTATAATAAATCCACCATCACAACTTCATTCAAACGGAAACTAAAATTACTGGTACTAACTGAAAATTTCAGATATCTACAAACTATTTAGACCATAATTTGGATAGAATTAATATTTTAGTTTTTTTTTTAAGTTGGTAAGCATGAATTTTTAGTCCACATTCATAATAAGTTCCCCTTTTTGTTCATAAACGAAGATGAGATAAAAAGAATCATTTCTTGATCACATTTTGAGTCTTCTTTGATTTCTATGATAGTGTTGATAATTCTTGATTCACAAAATGGAAATTGCAATTGACCCATGATCATTGTTAATAAGTTGAAACATTCGCAATGTGCAAACGTCCAAACAACTTAATTTCGAGTGGGGCTGAAACTGAAAATAAACAATTGTAGAATCCTTAGCTACCCTCAGCCTGGCAATAACTGAAGACATCAGACACCTCGAAACTAATTGGACCAATTTAAATTACAAATGTGCCCGGTCGCTTCTTACCCGTTTGAAATTTCTTTGAATTCGTACCTGTATATTAGTGGTTTCTAAGTATTTCTGCGAGTTGTCTGCCCATTTAAATGTCACTTTAATGGAGTGAAATGTGTAAGTGCGCGCGCGTAACGAGCCGTCCACGAGAGAGTCGCTCGAATGCAAAGTGCGCCTATTTGAATGCGGGATAATTAATTAAAAAGGCAGTCATTAGGCGGCCGCATACGATGATAACTTCTCCCATATGATTCCTATATTTATTTCAGTCGGCAGTAATAGCGCGATTAGATGGCAAAATGCTATAGCGTTTTTTGCTCATGTATCGACGACTACAAACGTTCCGGTATAACTGATCAAACCATCTTAGAAATTCATATCTATCACAAAAAATTACAGCCTTAATCATTGCTCAAAAGCAATCAACATTTGCTGATCTAAGGAAAAAGTTGTTGGGAAAAACTTAAGGAGGAATTGTACCTCTATAGTAACCATATGACTTGAGAAGAAAACAGGAAGAAAATGAAGTCAAGAAATAGGTCCAATGAGTTGTATCCATAATTGTAGTGTGTTGTAGTTGTCGTTATACGCCCAGGTTAAATAGGTATGGACGAACAGTGCACAATTGACATTTAATTGATGCCGCAATTAATTAAATAATACGGGTAATTAACGACCGCTCTTGATGTTGATGGACACCGACTGACCATTGGTTAACGTTCATCCTAGTGGTTGGTGTCAATGTGTGCATCCGATCAATTAAAACATCTTTGAGATATGCAGTTACTGCTCACATTATTTACCCCATTTAATTAGTGAAGTAATAAACAAAAGGCTTACGCTTTAAGTGGCCTTCAATTCCAAAGAAGTAAATGAGGGAAGAATATTTTCGCAAATTTTTATCCGGAAAATAACCGTCTACTTGTACCATCCACTTCTTAGAGAATTACCGAAATAAGAGGAATAACAACAAATGAATTTTTAAGATCATAAGAAGAAGAACTTTAATTCTTCTAGTTTCCTATTAATTGTAAATAGAATTTTCATTTTTTCAACTATATGTTTTTTAATGCACGTAAATTGAAAATCATATAATTGTAGAGAAAATCTTACAAGAAATTGCAAAATTCTTTATATTAAATATTTCAATGTTTAGTCATGTTTAGTTATGAAATTTGCACTATTTGATAAAGTATTGACATCTATTGTCAAACGAATAGGACTACATGAAAGTTGGAACTTTGAAAATATGCAGGTAATCATTAGGTTGCAAAAATATTATAATTGTACAAGCAATGATAACAGGAAAAAATATCAGAACAATTAGGTATAAAAATTCTTGTAAGTACGGCTGTGATAATAACATCATTTGTTCAATTCTGGCGTCAAGTCAGGAAGTTTCAAGGTATTTTTGTTACATATTTACGGAAAACATAAAAAAAAACTTAACAAGTGCAATAAACACCTGATCACTAACCAATAATTTTTCGGTTTTTGCGGTTTTAATTTGGGCGTTTTTTCGCAACCTGTCTGATTTTAAAGCTCGTCCACTAATTAATAAATAACCTGGTGTACACTTCTTCTTCATCCTTCGTGAAGCGCACTCATGGTTTTTGCCATGTGCGCTCTGAAAACCGATACCTGTTATTTTGGTCGGCGATTTCCATGGCCATGAGGCTCCGTTTTTTGGGTAATATGATATTATTCAATTAGCCGCCCATCAAATTTATTGACATTCAATTGATATTACGTGTCGCATCACCAAACGAAATCAACTTCGAGCCAGCAAGCTTCCATGGATGATGGCTACCAAATTAGCAAACATCAGACTGTTATTAATCCGCGATTGTGTTGTTTGCGAAATTCCAGCCTGTTTGGTGTATGGGAAGCTCGTTGCGATTAGGCGATTCGTGCTGATATGTAAGGTTATCATGGCCAATGGCAAGTTAATGAGCGCACGTGAAAACAACGAAATCACGCTATAATACGAAATATTTATAAACAAGTCGCAATTATAATTAATAAAAATTACACGCATGCGAATACAATTAAAATCTAAAGCGTTTACCGATCGATTACGTCATCTCCATTTTCATTTAACCACGAAAAAAACATATTCCTTGAAGATTATTATAATGACTCAAGACAACATTTTATAAACAATAACTTATCAACAAGAGTTTGGATGACTTTCTGGAACACTCCATTTGGTAAAGTGTGAAGTTTATCGCTGAATTTCTCGCGTTAAAATTCAATTCACTGACTCGATAAAAGAAAAATAAAATTTACGAGCCATCATCAAACACGTTTATGGTCTAATTAGTAAACAATAAGCGACGCCAAGCACCTCCTAAATAGTGCACTAAACAGCGCAGCAATTTAATAAGCACCATCATAACGCCACACACAAGAATGATGGCATTTCCACGAAGTCAATAATGACAACCTACAAGAAAGAGTCCATCCATCCATCCAACATGCACGTCCCGAAGGCGATTATGCAATTTGTCCAGGCAAACCGCCCGGAGTGATAACGTCTGCAAAGGTGTCCCATTAAGATCGATTACAAATAGAGGAGTGCAGTCACGGGGTATCCTTGACGAGGAGAACACCTTCTCGCGACAAGGTGCTCCAGGTGTCACCTGCGCATTCGTATGCGTGTCATAATGCCATCGCTAATTGCACGCCTGTAATGAAGCTGAGATATCAAGAGCAAATCGAAGCCAAATCTCATCGATTACAGAGTGCTCGACTGATTTGCTTTATGCGTTCGCCTTTTAAGGCTCGTTTTATTGATATTTCATGCTTGTAGCCATTACCATCTGCTCATTTTTATGCGTGTATGAATTATGCTGCATTATTCATGGTCGTATTTTTAATCCCTTTATCCTTACACCTTATAAATTAGCATTACGCGCTGAAGGATTTCTGGCATGGGATTACCTCGAGGAGATATTGTTTGGTCAATTATAGTGTTTTGTTTGTTTCAAATGTAGGCTGATATTTCTTTCCGACGGCGTATGACGAATGGAATATGATGGTTGTAATTAGTCATGCGACGGTTTCCTACTTTGGAATTGTTGTAGAAGGAAGGACTTGAAAAATTATGGTTCCGACGGAATGGGGTTTTAGGTTTTTGGGTTCTAGTCAAAAAATTGAGCCTAAATCTACATTTTCTACTTTGGTATCAGTTCCTGGTAGGTGCCCAAAATTGATTCGAAGATTCAGGAGTTTGGATACAATCTTTGAGAAAGCAACTCTTCAAATTTTAGGAACATAGGTTCAAAGGTACAAATTGAGTCTAAATTTACACTTTCTACTCTGATATCAATACCTGGCAGATATCCAAAATTATTTTGAAGATTCAGGGCAGAGCCTTTTGAAAAGGAGCCCTAGCAACTTTAGATACTAAACAAGTTTAGGCTGATTGGTTGACTTCTTAGAGTTTATCCAATTGGACTAAGGGAGGTTGTAAAAATTGAGATGACAGAAGAAGAAGCGATCAACACTGAATGAACTTACCAGTAGGTGATAAGGGTAGCGTTGGCGGAAGGACATTGGGTGCAGTGGCTGGCAGTCCAACCGGATCCATCTTCCAGTTGACGATGCCCGAGGCTCGCGATGGCGTTGCAGGAATGGGACAACAGCCCGAGAGTCCGGCAATGCTGGTGAAGTCGTTTCCGGGCGTCGTCAGGCCGTTCGTACCACTCGATATCAGCATGGTGCAGGTTCGCGGACACCACACAGCAAATAAACCATTGGCGAACTGCTTCGGGCACGATAACAACCTGCGAACTTGGGACGCGCACCACCGAACAATCTGGATCCCTCCGGGAAGAAAACCTCCTTCGTTCCAAAACAGTACTCGAACCCAAGGAAGGAACAATCTCTCCGAGGAGATCAACGGAGTAAGCTTAGGACTTCGCGACGTGTGGAGAGCAAAACGAAGAAGTGTGACTCAGCTCTCTGCTGTCCTTTGAGCGACGACTCTCTCTCGACGGTTGAAGCCCATCAGCAGCGAGCACAACACTGAATGACTGCCCAGCGTTGAGCAGTAGCTACCTGTCAGGTAAGGCGCGCTACCTCCGGTTGGCTACCTGTTCAAGCTTGCTCTGCCCATTTCGATTGCCCGTGCAGACCGCGACACCACCATGCACCGCCAACGCGAACGAAGAGGATGGTGCGCGTTTAAGGTGCTCCTACCTGGGAGCATTATACAAGATTGACTTTTTTATTGTGCGAAGCGCGCCAAGGCGTATGTCGCGTGCACGTGGAGCGCCACCATGGATCGAAGAAGGATGCAGAGAGTCAGCTCCTACTCGAGTCGGTTCAACTCTTCGCGCTTCAAGATCCAGCATCAGGAGTGTACCTGGAGGAGGTTGCAGATTCTCCTCTCACGTGGGAATTGATTTACCCACTTCAAGGTGCCTATAGCACCTTCCCCCTAGCTTCCTAGGCTGGTACTCAGCCTAGGTCCTAGAAGACAGCAATTAACATAATGAAGTCACGCATAGCAGACAAATCAATAATTTAATTAATTAGTGACAAAAAACCCTCAGACCGCTCAGGTCATCATGGACAAGTCCCATGGATGGGAGACAAAGTCCGACCACATTAATTAATTAGGAACCCGTACAATTCTCGCCTGTCCCATCAACTCCAACCTTCGTGCCTTCTCTCTTTCCGGGGCTGGGTCCGCGTTGGTCGCTGGTGCTCAAGCGTGCTAACCGCGCGCGCGCACACAGGTGGGTTTATTGGCTGGGCAGCAAGCACACACCGGTGCAAACACGGCGAAGCAATGCGCATCCAATGGTGAAGGTAAATCGTGGCCAATCGATTCCGCTGTGCAGCAAGGTGGAGTTTTCTACTCGCGACCCGCCTTCGCCGCCGTCGACGAACGCCAGCTCCAAGGTGTATGCAAATTCCAAGCCAAGACTCCTGCGGTTGCCTCTCCACCGCCAGCCTCGCGGTGGAGGTGTATGCCCACAGCGGTCTCGTTCACCTGCGCGGTTCGTGCGACGAGTCTCTCTCAATTACGCTGCACCACCAAACCTCCGGTGGGTAGCGCTGCCTGCTTAGGCTTCACGTTCGCGGCTGCTTCCAACGATGTCCTCAAGCGTGGAAATAAATTAAGGCAGTGCGAGCAATAAAAGGCTGCTGGCGTTGCATGCGAGATGGGAGAGGTGCTCTGCGAGCGGTGTAAGAACGAGAACATGACGTGTTGATTTCGCGGTTAAGGTGCACTCGAAGGTAGGGAGCTCAGGTTGGGGAGCATCTAGAGTTCTAGACGAAGAGGTCGAATGAATGGATGAGCGGGACGAGATGTACTTGTTTTGACTTAGGTGCTATAAAGCTGGATAATTCATTAGGTACAAGGTGTAGTAAAACGCAGGGTTTTATGGGGTCTTCTCGAAGAAAACCAATAGTGGTCACCAGAACAGCCTACTATGAATTAACCTTGGTTTGCTTTTAATTTTTTAAGGTTGGTTCTTTGTTTCTTTAAGTCAAGTAGGGCACAAGATATTTTACTTTATTCCAACTTCTGTAAGGTGTCTCAAATTTTGTTGACTCACTCCATTATGAACCTTTCTTTCATGATTTCTGGAAACCTTAGTAGTAAACAGGTCTCTATAGGTATACTATTCCACAAGGTTGCTTCAAATTGATTATATGATTCTGGTTCGATTTAAGTTCAGGTCATAAGGATCAAGATCATAGAAGCATGAAGGTACAGAAAGGTGCAAATTGCTAAGAACCGGAAATAAACAAGATAGGGACATAGTGTTAAAACTGTTGAAGGCTATCTATTCAAAAAGATAGTAGAAGATTTCAAATTCAAGGTTCTAATGTTTGGCTTTATTCCTTTAAACCTTTTAGCCCTATGTTAGTAAATTTATACCATTTCTTCATTCTTAGAGTTTAGGAACTTGTTGATAGGGTCAAGACCTCTTTCTTTTTGTCTTCTTTCTGGGACCGAATTAGAAACCAAGTATTCATAGGCGTATCATACTTTCAGGAAATCTATTCAAAAAGATAATAAATGATTCCAGATTCCAGTTTCTACGGTATGGCCTTATTTTCTTCAGCCTTGAGCCTAATCTTAGTAAATTTATCCAATCTCTTCTGTTTTATACGAGGAACTTGCTTCTGGAAGATCCATGGTATATGTGTATCAAATTTCTTTGTCTCTTTTTTCTGGGATCCTTTTAGAAGTCAAATATAGTAACAATCTTTGAGAAAACCTATTCAAAAAGATAGTAAGTGATTGCAGATTCTAAATGACCTAATTTCCTTCAGCCTTTTTGCCCAATCTTTGTAAATTTATCATGTTTCATATGGTTATCAAATTATTTGATAGTTAGGTTATAGGTTTTGGGTTAATAGTGGGCCTAGTCCGTTCAAACTTTAGGGCACTGCGACCAATCTGATTTATTGTGTCAATCCTTACTCCCTGTTTTTAGGCCCAGCTATTTGATAAACAATAACAGTAACAAAACCTATTTCTTTCTCTCTTTGTTCTGTGATCCATTTAGAGCCCAAATATCCATGGTCTTAGCAACTTTTAAGAAAATATATTCAAAAAGATAGTAAATGATTCCAGATTCTAGCTTCTACTGTATGACCTAAAGAGCTTCAGCCTTTGAGCCTAATCTTATTAGTAACTGACTCCCGTTCCACCTTTTTAAAGTAGCAAATTCCAGAGGACCCATAATATATGCTTACTAGGTTATTTGACCTAACAACTTATTTTCTTCTTTCTTCGTTCTGGTTCCCATTTATAGCAATTGCAGTCATTCCAATTCTAGTTCCAGAGGTCCCACTCTAGGTAATTGATTGGTTACCACTTTGTAAGCTCCTCCAACTCATATTTCACTCAAACCACCACCATAACCTAGCAGTAAGTTCGGAAGTCGATAGGAAACTCATCGATTCCACCTGAAATATTCAACAAATTGAATAAATTTCCAACATAACGTGCCTCTCATTTCCCATTATTGTGTATACCCAGGCAGGCGGTTCATTGGCTCGATGGTCCGTCGTCGTCGTCGTTCTGAATAAATTACATGGCAACCTATCATCTGGCGAGTGTAGGCCGACGCTGGCATGAAGCTAAACGATGTGTGTTCGCGCTCGCTGAAACCCTCTGGAAGGAATTTATTTATGACGTGATCTAATTGCAGTTAAGAGTTTTATTTTAGTTCATAGTGCGAGCACTCGACCAAGGCGCCCAGCAGAAGCCATATTCCATCTATGAGAATCGCTGACGGGCGCCTAACTAATAGATGAGCCTGTCTATTACGTGGCATATCCGACGATGATTACGGGTTCCGGCCGTCCGTCGCTTTCTTTCAGTTTGTTGGTTTAATCATCACACTGATGAGTATCATTCGATTTCAACGGCTACGCGTTTCAATATTCAATTCTGTTCGGTTACCCAACAATCGGTTACGATGAAGCTTGCATGACATTGAAAGTTTCTTCTATAAAGGTTGGTATTGTTGATTGGTTGTTATGACAATAATTTTGAAATTGTAGGTTTATGTAATTTGGGTTGTGCAGAAGTAGGAAATTTGTTATTAGGTGAAGAGCTATAGAATGTCAGTTTTGTGTTATTGTAGAAATTTTTGGTTTTAGTTTTGAAAGGTCCAGACTCAGAAGTCAGTACCAGAGCGGAAGGTTGATGCCCTGTTGTAGGTTTTTGGTTTCAAGTCTGGGTTCTGACTATTTAGGATAGTAGGATGGATGGTTATCCCCAACAAGAGAATTTCCAAGTCTGGAACCTTATGTCGATGGCATTTGCTATAGAGGACCTGAATTTTTTCTTGAAGGAGTTGTGGATGTAGAAGTAAGTAAACCTTCATTAAAATTGTGTTCGATTGTTGAAGTGAAAACTTCTTTAGGCGCGCTGTGCAAAAAATTATGGGGAGTGAATAGAAATGGTATGTAACGCTCGGAATGAAACGCTCTTTCGGGTAAATTCGGTCCAGAGAGATCATGATCTATCAGGAGCATTCAGGGCTAGATTTGATTATGTCAAATGAATCGATTGAAAGCACAATAAAATAAACGTATGAAACAATTGACCGATTATTTCATTTTTGAAGTGAAAACTTCTTTAGGCGCGCTGTACTAAAAAATTATGGGGAGTGAATTGAACTGATATGTAACGCTCGGAATGAAACGCTCTTTCGGGTAAATTCGGTCCAAAGAGATCATGATCTATCAGTAGCATTCAGGGCTAGATTTGATTATATTGAAAGAAAAAACGATGAAATCACAACAAAATAAAAATNACAACTGACCGATTGTTTCATTTTTTCATAGTTAAGTGCCACCCCCGGTTATTTTACAACTTCTCCACTCACAATATGTTAAGCATCTTAGTGTTATTAGTTTATATTCCAAATTTAGTGGAAATCGGCTGAGCCTTTTGCGAGAAAATCGCGTTTGAACTAAGATAAATTCTTCTTTTTATTTATAAACATTAATAATTTATGAACAAATTGATTCCCGATATTGAAAATGCCTAAATATATCCATGAATATATAATAAGCAATCCCTGAATATTTGAATGCAATCGGATCATTAGTTTCGGAGATATTGATGAAAATGTGTGAAGAGAACTGGTTCGTTACGAATGAACCTGATTCCCCCATTCCACAAAAAAGTGCTGAGTAATAATTGGTTTAACCCTTTAACGATGGAATGCAGCGATGAATAGAATAAGATACAGTAACAAGTAAACAGTTGTAAAGTAAACAACGAACAATGGGATCGGAATGCGAGGAATGTAACCGCAGAGAACTGCATGAGGGTCGAATATAATAGAAAGAGTAAATAACATCTGGTCCAACTTGCATTTTTCCCAGCATTTAAATCCCCATTATAAGAAATGTTTTTTATTATATCTCAAGAACTATTTGGCCTATTTTGATGATTGAGCATTTTAAAGGGCATGATTTAAGCTCTCACTTAAACAATCTGTTTTTGCGTGGTAATTATAAAAACAAATTGTAACCTACAACCAATTTTGAAATCTAAACAACTCATAGACATCAGACATCAGTCAAATATTAACTAATTATTAAAGTTTTAAATATCAGTTTTAAATATATTAATCTTGTTTAAATACCTCTTCGACCCAATTTACGCTTATTGAATCATCTAAACGGCGATTACGAGCCTACTACGCCGAAGAAAAACGTCTGCACATACGTTCATTGATCGACGAATCCAAGAGAAACGAACCTCGTGTTGAATAATTCATATTCACATCTCCAAGTACTAAACGTTCCAATGTGTGAACGAGATGTATGCATGAAAGCATGAAGTGATGCCAAGATTATGAATAATGTTCCACTCTGAATGAGATATTCCACCATTGTGCATTCTTGGTGTATACCATCAACCCATTAAACACGCCTCAACCTAAACAATACCGAACCCAATCTTACGAACAGCAAACGAATCATTCTAATTAATTTCGCCGAAACAGTTAGATTGGATTAATCTTCATCACAACGAAAACAATCCAATCTCATCGCAGATACTGTTGACCCTAGATGGTAGGAAGGAACGAATGCTAATTACCAATTGTTGGAATCGTGGCGAATAACGAGGAAACGATTTCAACTTCTCGGATTTGAATTTATTTATCGTATATTCCATGCGGGATTTTTATTCGCGGCTAATCTTTGGGAAGCACTTAATGGCACCTCCGCTCGAGTCACTTATTTATAGCAATTAGCCACGAATATCCATCCATTCGAGTCCCAGTCGAATCCAGTTCAGTTCAGTCCAGTTCAGGCTCGTCCTTATTCTCTTCGGCCGCATGCGAAATGTTAATGCGTTCATTCGACGCGACCAACTCTGCTCATTATTACTTATTATTGACGCATTTTCTATCTGCTTACCATATCTAATGACATTTGATAGTTGCGAACGTTGAAAATCGAATGCAGTCACGATAGGTTTTTCATGCGGTAATTACCGCCAGCGTTTTCGATATTTGTGCGCAAATGCATCGCAGCTCTAGCATTCGATTCGAGAATAGATAGAACAAATCGAAACGTACGTGCGAAGCGCTCGCTAATGATGATTGCCATGCAGATTGTCATAATGCTGGGGTAATTATCGCCGAACGTGTGCGCCGGTTGGAAAAATGTGCACATGAGAATTTACAAACGCGGCGCGCAAACAAATTAGGAAAATTGCTTTGTACGATTCGAAACGATCGACTGTGAGAAATTCAAATGTTGTATTGATTTTTATGCTCCTCCAATTTGTTCTCCAAGTCCGTTTTCCAGCTTCAGCAAATTAGCCAGACCTTGTCAATGTCATCGCGACGACAGGAAATTGCTGGGGAAATAAAGATGCAGGTAGAAGTGAAATTCGCTCAGGAACAAGATAAGCAACACCTCGGAACCCAAAAAGGTGGAAAGCAATTAAAGATGAAACCAAATCAGAGCAAACAAGTGGTTGGAATAGAAGCAAAAAATTGTTGGATGTGACAGTTACAAATTCAACTGATTCAACTATCAGAAAACCGCCAGTCTTGGATGAATTTATGAGGTCGGGTTGGAAAAGGCAATTACAGTTTTGGAAACTGTTTTAAAAAGAAGTTTCCTTCAAAAAATTAGTATTCCAGGCATGAGCTTTCTCTAATTGTAACAACATCTCGTTGGAGACGCATCAAGCATTAGGCCGACTAAAAGTCTTTCCAGATTCGATGAATATCAAATTGATTCCCAGGGCGCTCCCAGTGAAGTGCCCCGGTTTCTTCTTCTTCTTCTTCAGTTTCTGGTATACCTACAGTTTGGATGTACCTGCACACGTCCGATTGATTTACGACGTGCCGCCAGACACTAATCGGCACTGAAAGCGGCCAAAAACTGTAAAAAAGTAAAGTGTTGTTATCGCGGCGCGACCGAAACGGAAATGCTGACACCCTTCGAGGATAAAAGCCCGATGATGGCTTGATGAGTCTATTAGTCTGCCTACGTTCGGTGATTTTTATTTCGTTATTAGCGTCCACATTCCTTCGACGCGCACGGAGCTGCGTTCGACACCCACAAACGATGCTTCCATTTGATAATACACTTGGGTGCAAGAAAACAGTGAGGGATCTTAATTTACCGAGTGGGACAAAAATTAAGTGGAGGAATTAACAATATTTAAATTTCTTGGATTGGTAAAATCACGAGGAAAAATTTGATGCGGATTGACAAAGATTTAACACAAGCCTTAACAAAGACGTTTGTCAAATTAGGGAAACTTCTGGAATTCAATTTTCCTTTAGTAAATTTCTAAGATAGATCCTATTTCTTACCTTGTGTGTTAAACGGAGTCTCGTAAGTAGTTGGTAAATATTTTATGACAGACTATTTTAACAATTGCCAATCCTCAATGGCCATCGATTTAACAAAAGTTTTAACGCTAAACATTATTATTGTTTGTTAACTTTTGTAAACTTGGGATCAAATTCAGTAGTCAAATCTTATTTATCCTTAATTCAAGAAGAACATTTTAAAAGATGAACATAACAATGAATATTTTTAGAAAATGATTGCTAACGACTGTTCAATTGCGTCTTTGACAACATGTTAATCTAGTAGAATTTATCATTTTAGCCTAGGATATTTTTGAACTAGTCTAAATGTAATTTGTTGAATCGTTGGTAAATGTTTTACAACTTGCCTAATATTTTTCTGATTGTCAATCTTCGATTGTTAATGATTTAACATAAGTTTTCCTGTTACTTGATTTTAACTGATTGTTAACCAGGAAACTAATGTCAAACTTTAGTACAAAATTCAGGAAAACAATCCAATAAATCATATATTTTTTATAGTCACATATATTTTTCCAAATTATACTTGTATATTTCTAATTATCAATTTTCAGTTATCAAAGATATTGGAATACGAAACTGTTGACTTCTAAACTTTTAGGTAATTGTAGCAAATTTACAACAACGTAAATTTATTCTAAAATCTACTCCTAAAATTCAGTTATAAGAAACTACAATCAAAGTAATTTGTTGACTACTGATTTATGGGAAAATTTGTTTACTATTTCAATTGAAAAATATGATTTGATAAAAGGCTTAGATTTACCAACAAAATAAATTCTAAATGCTTTTGGCTTGAAGAGGTAAAGTGGAATTTTTGACAAAAATGGGAATTTCCTATTACCATCGAAATTTTTTGTAGAATAATGAACTCCACTAAAATTATAATTATTTCTTGCAATTATTGTCACAGTGATCTGTCAGATCTAGCAGTCTAAATTTTGATAAGTTATTAATAACATAATAACAATAACTATAACTATATCAATAACTAAAAGAAATTTAAAAATAGATTTCATTTTGCAATTGAAAATTGTAATTATCAAGAAATAACTTTCTGGCAACAAAATTTTGTACACCATGATAAGGTAATCAAATGCAAAATTTCATTTATAGAACAGAAATTCACAGTTTCAAACAAATAAACAATGAAACCTATCAAAAAATCTGTCCTTGACTACGAAACGTATACAGGAATGCGAGTTGGCAATTTTTCTCCACCAATTTTCGCATGCCATACCATAATCCATAGCAATCACCTTCATATGCGATTGCTAGCATTCATACCGTATTTGCGTAATTTCCTCCCATATCCGTCGCCAAAATCGGCAACTCCTACCACTTCAGTTCTTGCGACTCCTGTACAGGACTTGCTTGTCGAGCAATCGTCCTTATCGCTGGGGCGAAAAATCGACCGCGCTTGC
>JARJDZ010007772.1:0-65807 GCA_030264555.1 Aleochara sp. GC000083
GATAAAAACGATACGAAGTTCTTAAAATCGCTCGAGTTTTAAAAAATTTTCATATCTCCCGAACTAATGGACCGATTTGGATGATTCAAACGGCATTTGGCATATTTTGACGCAAAAATAACATTGATCACCGTTCCAAGTCTCTGCGGGACTCAGACTTACCCGAACCTAAAACATGGGGTCCTAAAAAGGCAAAATTTTCGCTTTTTTTCGCTCTTATAACTGCGTATAACTTTTAAACGGTTGGAGCAATTAAACAAAAGTTAGAACCAAATTGTAGATCTTGGTGAGCACTTTCCAAAAATCTATGGGTTCGTGCCCTTTTGGTCATGGGAAGAGCAGAAATCGCATTAGAAGAAAAAATTTGACAAAAAAGTTTGTAGCGATAAAAACGATACAAAATTCTTAAAATCGCTGTTGTTTTCAAAAATTTTCATATCTCCGAAACTATTGGACCGATTTTGATGATTCAAAAGGCATTTATAGTATTCTGACGAAAAAATAACATTGGTTATGGTCCTGAATCTGTCCGCGACCCGGAAATACCCGAACCGGAAAAATGGGGCCCTAAAAATGCAAAATTTTCGCTTTTTTTCACTCTTTTGTCTGCCTATAACTTTTAAACAGTTGGATCAATTAAACGAAAGTTGGCACCAAATTGTAGGTCTTGATAAGCAATTTCCAAAAATGTATGGGTTCATGCCCTTTTGGGCATGGGTAGAGCAGAAATCGCGTTCGAAGAAAAAAATTGAAAAAAAAGTTTGTAGCGATAAAAGCGATACGAAATTCTTAAAATCGCTCGAGTTTTGAAAAATTTTCATATCTCTGAAACTATTGGACCGATTTTGATGATTCAAAAGACATTTATAGTATTTGGACGAAAAAATAACATTGGTCATGGTCCTGAATCTGTCCGGATCCCGGAAATACCCGAACCCGAAAAATGGGGCCCTAAAAATGCAAAATTTCCTGTTATTTTCGCTCTTTTAACTGCGTATAACTTTTAAACGGTTGGACCAATTAAACTAAAGTTGGAACCAAATTGTAGATCTTGGTGAGCACTTTCCAAAAATGTATGGTTTCATGTCCTTTTAGCCATGGAGAGAGCAGAAATTGCGTTAGAAGAAAAAAATTGAAAAAAAAGTTTGTAGCGATAAAAACGAAACGAAATTCTTAAAATCGCTGGAGTTTTCAAAAATTTTCATATCTCCGAAACTATTGGACCGATTTTGATGATTCAAACGGCATTTATAGTATTTTGACGAAAAAATAACATTGGTAATGGTCCTGAATCTCAGCGGGACTTGGAAATACCCAAACGTGCAAAATGGCGTACCACAAAATGCAAAATTGAATAATGCTTACCCACTGATGATTTGTCTGCAAATTCTGCAAAGATCGAGGCTGTTTCAATTGCAATTCAATAGCTGTCTTATCTCTGCTTGTTGCCCTCGTCAGATAATGACTGGAATGATTATTATTGTTGTTGATATTTTGGCTTTTCGTCGTCATTTTGTCGCCGGACCATGGATTAACGTTAATCTAAAATTCAATACATTTTCATAATTACAATGTGCACATGTGTATGTATCGTAATTATGTGTTGCCAATTCAATGATATTAAATTTCCATGATGAGAAAGGATACCGGAAATGGAACCACAAAAACTACAATACAATAAAAACGTTAAAAAGGTGTATAAATAGAAATACAAATAAATCAAATAACAACAAAAATTTCATTGAATTTCTAGTCGACTTTGGATTTCGCAAAAATAACAAAAATCGTAAACAAAAATCAACGACACATCAAAAAATCATTAAAACAACGCGTCGGTCCAATTTCATCACTCGCAGCAGGTTTTCGGAAAATGTCATCATAAATCATCATCAAAATTCATCTTTAAAATAGCGGAGGGCTTTTTATTTGCAACCAAAAAAAATTCATGTTTTTCGCCAAGTAGAATTCCATTCTAAATTCACTCTTTTACGAAATGCTTCTTTAAGATTTTAAAACACATCGAAGGCACACGAATTGCCAAAATTTGAAAGGTTCCTGACCTTTCAGTCGAATCAGTAATTTTTGCAATCGAACTTCGTATCGCGAATGGGCAGTCTGCAGACAGCGTATGCTGATGACGAGAACAACGAGCCTTTTGGCACAGTTGAAGGGCGTCCTTTCCGGACGCGTGCTTGGTGATTTCCGGAAGCTGCTGACCGGAAGGTATCCGTGCGTGGGCGGAAGTCGCGTGGAGCGCCTCTGCATGGAGATGGCGATGCTGGAGGACAAAGAGGAAGCCTACCTGGACGCCCTGAAGCGGCGACAGGAGGATATCAAAAGGTGCATTCAAAGCATGCCGAAGGAGTGCACCATGAAGTTTGTACAGAATCGCTATGTTCCCGATAAAGGGTGAGTTAGAATTCTTGTAAAAATTGATGAAAAAGTGGTCAAATGTCAAAATTACTTTTTTATTAATCTCAGGCTACTTGATTTTTTCCTTTGAGGTTTTTGAATCAAATTCATCAAAAGTTTATTTAAATTATAAGTTTCTTATTGATTAAAAATCAGGAAATATTAATAATAATTATATTTTAGAAAAATAGAAAATTTAAATTTTATAATCAGCTGGACTTTTAGTTTCCTGTGATAAAAATTATCAACAGGACAATTAGTAAAATAATTTGAAAATAGATGGCATTAATGTTTTTTAAAACTTTTCCTTAATTTTTTGATTTTTAGAATAAAATTTATGATTTTTCTGTAGATTACATGTTCTGATAGAAAGAATAATATTTTTTTTTGTTGAAATTCATTAATTTTTGTACATTTAATCACAAATAATTTTGCATATTTGCAAAAAGTTAAAAGGAGTAGTTTTGAAAAAAATTCTGGAACTAATTTATGAATATAAAAAATATTTCGTTTGAGTTTTTCAAGCAATATTAGTTAAAATTGTAAAATTGTAAAACACATAACAAAAATTTGTTCTCAAAATGCGATTTATCAAATTTTCCACTCCACACTTAAAATTGTATTTATTGCACGTGATTGCAGTAATTATCTCTCAGTATTATTACTATTATCTATTACTAACTGATTAGTAGGTAGTTGAGACAATTAGTAAATAATCTTGAGTTGAGTGGGCGGAAAATAATGAAATAATTTGCCCCAGTGCGTTTAATTGCATTGAAAGCTTTTGTTTGTTTGAAAACAGTGTGAATGTTGACAATTCTTTGCGATTATCGCATTCCGTTGATAATGAAATATCAACTGTACGTATCCATTATCAATGATGATTAATTTTCCTGCTCTAGTTGTTTGTATGTGAAATTGATGACTCTTTGATTGCAATTGGGAAATTTATTAATTTGAAAATCAACTTTTAGCAAATGGAAAAACTTCATGACTAATTACAGTTAACAACTGAGTTTGGTAATTAATATTTGATGAATAAGTGTTTGGGCAAATGCAATGAATTGTAATCGCACCGACACAAAACTAGTTGTAATCAAGCATGACCAAATAATATTTACCTTTTTCCAGAGGCTGTTAATTTGTTTTTGAAACAAATTTTATTACACTGTTTACACGTTTGCCGATGATTGAACGTTACATTACGTTCGGCCCGCACTGAATTATCGTTTGAACTGAAAATCAAATGATTGCTGTTGGCACTGAATGTATATTTTGTGTCATTTTTTTCAAAGATTGGATTTCTTTGTGGTCACTTTGATTTCCAATTGGTACACACTTTATGTAGACACGTTGACGAAAAATGGTCGGTCGCGTTAATCACTTTTCGCATGTGATTGCGGACTGGAAGTTTTCCGTCCGGCCAGCAACTCGTTGGACAACAGACTACGGAGTCAAACAACGAGTAGAGTTGTGTGTCGATTGAATTGAGGAGGAGTGCGTATAAAGTTTGATTATGGAGGCAGGTGAGGACGCGTTTCGTTTGCGAAACGTAATGAGCAATGGAACGTTGGTCGCGTTTGTTTCGCTTTTTTATTGCGGCTCGAGTTTGCTTGTTCGAGTGTGAGATGATGTTTGATGAATTGTGGATGAAAGAGGTGGAAGTCTTGTTGTTGGTCTTGTATGACGGTAAATTACTGTGATTTCCAGCATAATATAATTGGTACAAAGGTGTACAAAGTTCATGAAGAAATTCCACGAGTTGATGATGATTTGGATGATAAAATGGCACACTTGTTGATTGATGATTGAATTTTGCACTTTTGGAACTTTTCTTGTCTCAAGATTTGTTATCAGTCAAATTGATTATATATATATTTGAAAATGAACTTTTAGCAAATGGGAGGTGTGGGAACACCGAAAGCTGCTTGGAGAGAATTTAATGGTAAATACATCGAGGGAAAATACAAAGTTTACCCTCAATTAAAACTAAGATAAGTACTTTCTATTCTACTAATATAATAAATATATATATTTATCAATGCAATTTTTAATTTTATTTAATCTCATTTGATGATGATTGCTTAAATTTAAAAATTGATAAATTAATGCTCTCTCAAAATTTCCTAAAAGTCAAATTTACAAATCAAATAAGAAACAAAGAAATTTTCAAGTTTGTTTCTCATTAAATTTGTGGATAATGTATATTTGAAAATTTGCAAATTTTTATGGTGTAATTTGAAACTTGAAGTCGGTTTTTATCTGAAGACATTTTATCGGTAAAAGTGACAATTCAAACTCGAATCAATAAATTTATTGATTGATGGTTGAAATAAACTCTTCAATGAACTTATTTGTCCCAAATTTTATTAACAATCCTATTGGCAATTGATATAAACTATAAACAACAATTCAACAAGTTTCAATCTTCTTTCGTACTTCTCGATTATCTAAAATTGAAAATTGCAAATGTTAATCTTACATTTGAAGTTGTTTCTATTTTTCCTCAAAATTAGTTGAGACTGAAATTGACGATTGATATCTTATTCAATTTTTAATTTCGTTTCTCATTTGTTGATTGCTTAAACTTGAAAATTGCAAATTTAAAGCTTCAATTTTTTACTTGAAGTCATTATTTGTCATAAAATTAAAATTTACTAACAATGAAATCCAAAATATTAACCAAAACAATTTTCATTTTTTCCACATTTGTTGATTACTCGAACATGAAAATTGTGAATTCTAATTCTAATTTGAATGCAGATTGAAATTTTGCAAATGAACTGAAAACAATTAGAAACAAATGGAATATTTTGGGACAATGACATCCACAACATACTTGGAAATGAGTACTCGAATTGAATGGGAATTTATGGGAGACCTGATGAAAATGAGGTGAAACCACTCACTCACCTTTCATTTACTCATTGACCGACTGACTAACCGCTAATCGACCGAGTTGATATGATGATACCTTATCGTGCATAAACAAACATTTGCATACTTGTACTCTAGCTAGCCTCTCATTACTTGGGCGTTCATTGCAAAACGTGCGCACATGTTTGGACATTGCTAGATTCGCAGTTTTAAAATACGAACCGGGGAAATTGAAAAAATGTTGCGAGCAAGTAAATCCAAATGAAATCTCATTGAAAATGATTAAAATAGCATTATGTTATCGTAAACTAAATTCATCACATCAATTGTAGACAAACAAATTAAAAATGTAGTTTGTAATTGCAATGGAATTGATAACGCGTATAAAAAGTTGTAACTTATGTAATAATTACTAATTAAAGTACAACTCGAAGATTTGTGCACTTTTAATTATTTTGCGTAATGGAATTGCTCCTTTCAATTCAAATTGGCATGAAATGCATTGATATGATATCGTTTTAAAACGTTAGACGAGCGATGACATAATTTTCAATAATAATAAAAACTGAGGCATGAACAAACAATAAAAGAAGTAATGAATGCGAAATGAAATGTAAGGACATAAATTGTTTTGTCTTATCGCACAAATTACGACTATTGCATTCTATAAATAAATAAATAAATGTTTACGTTTAATTGCTTTATAATAATTCTTTGACTATTTTGTTTTTAAAGGCATTTTTTCAGTAATTTATTACTGAAAATGTATATTTATATGCGATACAAATGTTATTCAATAAATTAGTAAAATTTTCATTTGATTGATAAATAAACGTTGGTATTTCATTATATGAATATAAAGGAAGATATAAATAATTTCTGAATGGAACAATATATAAAAAATTGTTTGGTAGATATTGTGCAATGTTTGCAAAGTTTAATCGAAAATTAATTAGTTTCAGTGAATTTTTATGACATCATAAATTATAGAGTGTAAGCAGAATAATTCAGGAAATAACTGTACAGAGATAGGAAATGATGTTTTGCAAAATTCTAAAGTCATCTGCAATTTGATTGAAACAAATCCACAAACTATTAAAATTTTGATAATCCTTCTTTTTTACAAATGTATCACATTCCTTTGATGATATCAACAAAAAAATTGAAAGATAGCATGTCATATTTATGATCTAAAATAGCCAACACGAAATGCACCAAACAAAAATCTATTTTCATAACAAATTCCCTATCAATTCAGTCGATGATTGTTTGCGAAAAATGTATATGTATGCATGTGTGTATTTTGCATTTTTGTATGCACAAGTCAAACAGTAGACGACATACCTTGGATTATTATCGAATTACATTGTCATATACAATTTCAATAAATAAATATGGGTTTCGGAATGATGAGGAGGTATGCGCGCGTCCAACCGTATGGAATTAAATGTCAAACAACTGTGACCGAGAACCATATTAACAAAATAGTAAAACAACAAGGAACAAAGTCAACAGCCAACACAACAATCGACATGATAACGCATCGATGATGATGATGCCAATGCTGGCATTGATAATGTATGTCATTTTCTCTAAGGTGTAATAAGTCCGGAAAACATGCATGAATATGATGACGTTGTTGTTGCTTCGATGCGGATGTAACAATATTATTGGGTATGCGATTTGTTGGAAATTGGCGCGTTTCCAATGAAATTTATTATAGCAATAGCATTTCCAATAGTTCATACTTGACGTTGGTTTTTTGCAGTCTATGTAAAGTTTACACTACAGATAATTTATGCACAAATTTCCCAATATTAAATATACCTCACCAACAATTTTCTTTTTTCTTTCAAGACCAAACAAATCCCTTGACAAATTCTATAAGAGACACAAGTCAATTAAAAGATTTTCATAGATTTTGTAAATGCATAATTGAATATTTGTCCATTTCAATACTCAACACGTAAAGAATTAAATGCGTCAGCAGCAATGATTTAATAATAATGAGATAATGATGACTTAATATCCATTTACCAGACTGAACGGTTGTTTACACTGATTGCGAAAACGTAAGTGTGTAAAAGATTGAAAATTCAAGTTCAAAGTTCAATCGACACTCGTCGAAGTTCACCGAATTCAATTTATTATATTATTAGATGGATGTAGGTAATTCCAAAATAGCAAAAGATGCAAATCACCATAATAATCTAATGACTACTCGCGTCTTCGATCGAAGATGAATGTGAATCAATGAAGTTTCAAAGTCCTGTTAATTAAGCTATGAACGCAGATTGAAAAAAGCTACATCTAATAATCAAGTGGAAAATTTTTGTTACGTTGTTGAAAATAAATTTGCGTTCTCTCCATCGAACTTCCTGGTAATAAGTGTGCTTGCTTGTGTGACGATGCTCACGATTAGCTATAATTGCCGATATTATCTCAAGAGTACATTAATAAATGGGGAATCACACATATTTGTTTACAACTAATTTGTGCGTGGGCCCCCTATTTTGAATTTCTTGTTTTTACCACACCATAGAGTACATACATTTAAATCCAATGGGGATTTAATTAATTCAACTGTAAATTTTACTTTCACATGGACTGATTTCAAGTTTTTACAATAAAAGATATAGTCATCCAAATTGGATTGGAAAAAGTTAATAATTGTATATAGTAGTTGGATAACAATGCCATGGACTGTTTTTATTATTCTATTGAAATATTCAATTGGGACGTGGCTGGTCACACAGATGGATAATATATCTCAAACAATTTACCTTGTGCAATATTTTCATTGGGTACTTTTCCATTGGGATTGTTATGAAATTAATAAATGATTATCCAGCCAAAATTAAAGTATAAATTACAATTTGCAAACAGATTAACTTCTATGGTAAATCCAAAGCTTTCAATTAATAATTAATTATTGGAAAATTATGGAATTATATAATTAATAATTTTTGATTCCCATATGGAATTAGTATTGCCATCTATCAAATTTCTTACTGAAATTGTTAATTCAATATGATACAAGTAGACCCATCTATAGTGGACATATCATAAATTTCAGCAGGAATCTGTAGCATTCAAAATATCAATTTTACGAGGCAATTTGTTCAACTCAAATTCCAAATTATTATCGCAAATTTGATTTGTAACTCTGCAAGCACCAATATTGCTATCACTTAAACAATTGGAAATAAATTTCCCCAAGATAATTATACATTGTCTTAACAATTATCTAACAATTAGAACATGGTACATTTCCAATTCATTAATAAATTTGATGGACTATGAATGTGCGTACAACCCAATGAAATGCACGTAATAAATTAGCGTTGGAGGAATGGAAATGGAACGACCTTTGGACGTCCTCTACGCGGACGTGCAGCAGGAGTTCAACGCTGCACACATTGATAGATATCGTGTTCGTATCGTATATACAAAACGCGTAAGCTCCATGTCGATTGTTGTAGTCGTGTCGTGAGCGGTGTACGTGGAGGACGTGAGTGCGCGCCTTAAATCTGTTCAATTTTTTGAGACTTCTCAGCAAAGCGTAAGATTTCCATCATTTTTCATACTTATTTGCACATATCAACCATATCAATTCATTCGCATCCAATTGGATTATCAAATTTAAGCCATAATTTCTATGATCAACTTTGTAGTGATTTAGTTAGTAGTTTCCAAGTTAATATCCATAAAAACAAGTTATAACCTCTTGATAGACTTTCACCGGGATTGAAACGTGTTAATTAATCTAATTTTAAACATAATTTTCTCAAGGCATTCGCACATAATGATTTTGATTCGCGTACACATTTATCTTATCATTTTGATAGAGTTTGATTAATATCTGTTCCCAAGAGTACCTGATACATGTTTCAACTTATTTTTGATTGCTATGACAACGACTTGAAGCTGATTATGTAATATATCAATAATTAAAGACATATAATTTGTTAAAGTCGTATAAAACGTGCTGCAATTCAGCGGCATGTAATTTAACATACTCTCTTGAACTTGGTGAAAGTCAAGGTGACCTGAAGGTTGAAATGATAACAGCAACCTGTTGATGTTTCTAAACCACATCTCCAGCGTGGTAAACATATGAGAACTTGCGATGTCTGCTCTGTCTTTAAAAATTTCATAACCGGTCGGTCAACATTTCTGCAAAATGCAAATCGTTTCTTAAGACGTTGGTCTTCATTTCATTACTTCAATCTTCTGCGTAAATTTCCATATTTCATATCAAATTTCGTACCAACAATTGCAATCTATTATTGTTTGCGCCTTGACAACTGGTTGCTAATTTCGTCCTAAGGATTAGACATTACTGATAAAATGTAATGTTATCTGAGACAAACAAGTCGAGCCCCTCATAATGCGCGAATCAGTTAGCCATGTTATCATGAATAATGTTATTACAGCGCGATTATTGCGTATCGGAAATGACATAAAAATTTATCGCTTTTCTAACAACGTAATGGCGTAGAAAAATGTTTGCGCACGCACTTTTGCATATTGCTTCATCGATAACGAGTGAATTTGCTTGCTGCGGGGTTAGAGTGCAAAATTCCAACGCTGATTTGATGATTAGGTAATGGAGATGAATTCTTATTTTGCAGCAAAACCACAAACTATACGGTCATGTCGTCGTATTTCAACTACCCGGATGAGGCGATGCAGGATGAGCTGCGCCGCATTGCGAACGCCATCGTCTGCCCTGGAAAAGGTATCCTGGCCGCTGACGAATCGGTGGGCACGATGGGCAAGCGTCTGCAGGACATCGGCCTCGAGAACACCGAGGAAAACCGCCGCAAATACCGCCAATTGCTTTTCACCACCGACAAAGCGATCGGCGATTACATTTCTGGTGTCATCCTCTTCCACGAGACTCTCTACCAGAAGTCCGATGATGGTACGCCGTTCCCTGAGTTGCTGAAGCAACGTGGTATCATTCCTGGTATCAAGGTCGACACTGGAGTCGTCCCATTGATGGGCACTGATGGAGAAGGCACCACTCAAGGTATTTTACTCCATGAATTTTCGCCTAAAATTATGATAAATTAATAAATCATAATGATGTATGTTATATCATTCATATATGCTAATGTAAAGCAATATAATGTACTAATTTGTTGGGTTGTAGGCTTGGACGATTTGAGCAAGCGTTGCGCACAATACAAGAAGGACGGCTGCCATTTCGCGAAGTGGCGCTGCGTGCTGAAGATCCAGAAGCACACGCCGACCTTCCAAGCGATCATGGAGAACGCCAACGTGCTGGCGCGTTACGCCTCCATCTGCCAGATGAACGGCATCGTGCCCATCGTCGAGCCGGAGATCCTCCCCGACGGCGATCACGACATTGTGCGCTGCCAGAAGGTCACCGAGGTGGTGCTCTCCTTCGTCTACAAGGCGCTCGCCGACCATCACGTCTTCCTCGAAGGCACGCTCCTCAAGCCGAACATGGTCACTGGTGGCATGCAGCACGCCTGCAGGTTCTCCCCCGAGGATGTTGGCCGTGCCACGGTGACAGCGCTCTCGCGCACTGTTCCCCCAGCCGTCCCTGGAGTCACCTTCCTGTCTGGCGGTCAGAGCGAAGAGGAAGCCTCCGTCAATCTAAACGCCATCAACAAGTAAATTAGATCCAATTGGATACGTTTCAAATGCTTACCAATGTTTGTATGATTTAGGTGCGAGGGTAAGAAACCATGGGCACTCTCCTTCAGCTTCGGGCGCGCTCTGCAAGCGTCAGTTCTGCGTGCTTGGATGGGCAAGGATGAAAATGTTGCCGCTGGCCAGCAGGAACTCCTCAACCGTGCAAAGGTATTGGTTTCGTAGTCGTTGCAATGCTAAAATTATCGGTATTAATGTGGTTGCTTTGTTTGTGATTGCAGGCAAACAGCTTAGCCTCTCAAGGTAAATATCAACCAGGTACCGTGCATGGACAAGCAGGTGAAGCTGGACTCTTCGTCAAGGACCATACCTACTAGATTGGTCCACCAGAAGAGTTGGCACAAGCACAAAAGCAACGCACTGTATCGCGACATTTTCATATCTTCCGAACTGTACTAATTACGATTATAGATAACTATATATAACTATTTTTGCAAAACGACGTATTCAGTTTAGCTATAACAGAAGATCTGGCTCCAATAAGGATATAGATGAGAGATTTCTACAATAAAACGTAGTTACTTGTAACAATTTGTAACAAACGGATTTGTTGTGATTGAAGGTCACGCAAATGTCATCGTTACATTTCCAAGTTGTAGGCAACCGAATACACTTTTGTTACTAAAGAGTACCAACCATTTTTTAGTAATTTTGGAATTTAAGGTATTGAAAACTTAAATTGGAAAAGTAGAACGTTTCTTTGTTGATGGATACATTTCTTATTTAATCAGTAATTTCGGATTTCATTGAGAAAGATTAATTGTTAAAACAACCAGCTTAGACACAGTTAACTAATATTCTTTAGTGACCTTGGTAACTTTTGCGCTGTAATGTTTTCAACGTTTTGCCAAAAGTTTTTTCTAATAAGTGAATTCATTGCCAAAGGTTTATTATTTATTTTGTGTGCACGGGATAATTGTTTAATTCGTGAGTGTATATTCAAAGCCAGGAACAATTTCAAGGTTAAAGATTTCAACTATCGAGGTAAGTACACCATTTACACACTTGTTATAACGATATATTGATTTATAATTGGTTTATTGCGCTTAATTTGTTGTTGTTGGTTTGAATAACGCATCTTCCGCAAACTTTGGCAACACAAAACTGGCACGATGTGCCGCTTCATGATAATACCGCAATTTGGCGTTATGCGTTTCCGTGAATTGAAATTTGGGCTCATCCAAAGTCGCCCCAGCATCCTTACTAGCAATCACCATACCAATTTGTCCACTGGGATATGTGGGCACTGAGACAAGCGCGTATCGCACCTGGGGGAAATGCTGCTTGCAATTCGCTACCGTCTGCTTCACATGCTCCAGCTCGTTCCAAATGCATCCACCTTGCGAGCAAATAATCCCCCCGGGCTTCAACGCGCCAGCGAGCAGCTTAAAATAGTTGGCTGTGAATAAATTCGTCGCCGGACCGATCGGATCTGAGGAGTCCGTGATGATGACGTCGAAAGAAGCGCGTTGCTTATCCATGTAAGTGAATCCATCACCCACAATCAACTCGAGTTTCGGATGCGAGAACCCCACAGCCATGAAAGGTAGAAATCTCTTGGAGGCTTCGATTACTTTGCCGTCAATCTCCACCTGGGTGATCTTCTCCACCTGGGGATGCTTGGCAACTTCACGTGCTACGCCTCCATCACCACCTCCAATAATGAGGACATTCTTGGGCGATGGATGCGCGCATAGAGGCACGAAGGACATCATCTCCTGATAGCTGAACTCGTCGAATTCGGTGCACTGGATGATGTTGTCCAAGACGAGCACGCGTCCATGATGCTTCCTAAAACCACCAAGATTAATTTTTTAAATTAGCCATCTGGATTACTCACGATTGAAAGACGAGGAGTTGTTGGTAGTTTGTCTTCTCCTCGTGTAGGACTTTTTCGACCTCTAAGGAGATGAATTGTCCAGGCCACAATTCGTTGTTGATTTCACTGAACCAGCCTTTCTTCGCGGCGTCCATGGTTCTTTCTTGTTGTTGCGTTTGCACGTTGGAAAATCTGGAGACAACTGAAGCACTCACTAAGTGAATTCCAATCGAGTGTAATTGCGCACGGTTTGAGTCGTTCCACTAAGCATTTTGTACTGGTTGATGATAACACGACAAATAGTTGTTTCATAGAAGGAAAGATAAGACGACAAGTTATTTAACTCTGCTTCCAGTAATTGAATGGAATAATCCAGTGTAAACACCATAATAACGGCATTGTTTTGTACATATCTATCGCGTTCATAGTGAACTTTCAACATTTACATAAAATGTTATCAATGATCACAGAAACCATGTTAACTTGCTTTCAAATTTCAAGCAAACATTCTTGATTTCATGCTATAAATATCTGTATGTAAGTTTGCCTATAGTAATGCATGAAAATAGAATTAAATTAGTCTTTCTTACTGAAATCAGATACAAAGGCTCCATTAACATGTCTTTATTTGATTGACATTAATGAATGATAAACCTAACTTCAAATTACAACTATAATTATACATGAGTCAGAATTTGCTTAAGTTAATGGTAAATGAAGTCACATCACAATCACAATAAGTGTAATCACCACTCAATCATTTGTTCGATCACTTGCTACAGTTCATTTGTTTGTTCGAACACATCTTGTCTCCATTCTGCTATCACTCACTACTGGTTGTCGCATATGTACAAATTAGAGGCTATAAAAGTATGAAAGTAATATCTAAACACAGGTAACTAACGTTTGCAAGTTACATCAGTAACTAACATTGTCTTCAATTTCATTCATTCGCCCAGAAGCCTATTGAGTTCATTCAGTCGCTTTTGATTGACTTCGGTCGCTTCAGCAGCCAACAATTTCTCCTTCTCTTCCTTCAATTGAATTCGGTCATCAGCATTTAACTCCTTGAACTCGTACTTTCCCGTGCCATCAAATTGAAGGATATGCGTATGGAATTTCCTAGTAAAATAGAATTAATTTCATCGCGTTTATTTTCTAGTTGGAACTTACCATAAAGTTGGGCGATGGGTGATGGTCATCAGGGTGATACCCAAGTCAATTGCCAGTTGGTAAATGCTGCTTTCAACGTCGATGGAGACGGCTGAAGTACATTCATCCAAAAGCGCATATTTGGGTCTACAAAAAAATTGTTAAGTAAATTATTTCTGAGAGGTCGTGAGAAATGAAATCTTACTTATGATAGAAGAGTCTTGCAATGGCCATTCTCTGTTTTTCACCTCCTGAGAGGATATCCGTCCAATCTTTGGCAACAGTGAAACCATCACGTTCAACGATGTGTTCCAAATGGACCATTTTCATAATCTCTCGTAAATCCGACTCCTTCACTTGCTTATTGATCATATCAGCTGCAGTATCAGGATAAATGATTTGATCTCGTAGATTCCCGATGACCATGTAGGGTCTTTGAGGAATGTAGAACATGGAATTCTTCGGGGTGTGCAATTCACCAGCGTAAATTGGCCATAATCCGCTAAGAATGCGGAACAAGGAGGATTTTCCGCATCCATTCGGTCCAGTGATGAGTAAATGCTGACCGGGTTGAAGATTTACAGACAATTGGGGACATACAACGTCACAGTTTGGTGTCACAATCGGTACATTCTTCAGGACAATTTGATTAGATGTTGTGTAGAAGATTTTTCCTACAAACATACAAATTTTAGATACATTCATGGATTTTATGAGTAGTTACCTTTCATGACTGGTTGATCACCCTTAAACTCAATCTCAAAGTCGCTATCTCCTCCAACTCCTTCACCCTTCTTCTTAACAACAACCGTCTTCTGGTACTGCCCATTGGAAACCTCCTCGAGGACTTGGAACATATTCGCAACCCGTGCCGTATGCCCAGCCAACTCCACAACATCCTTATAACTAGACATCAACCGCTCAACAGCATTACTTCCGGTAATTAGTAAATTCTTCGCTGTCGTGAAGTAATGCGTGCGCTCCGAGATGGAATCTCCAGAATTACCACCAGGACCAGCATCAGCAATCATCGGCATATCACCAGAAGCAATATTTGCAGCAAAACTGGAAGTCTTCATCGTCGACTCCACTGGTTTCACATCGTTACTCCTCGTGGTAGCATTCAAGAGAATCGGGAGGCTCACCACGACCATCCCCGTGCCACTCCAGACGTACTTCATGAGGAACTGCTCCAGCATCACGAACCACAACTTCACCCCGAACATATGCTCCAAATGTTGGACCAATATCCGGTAGGCATTCTTCAGATGCGAAAGCTCGACCTTTTGCCCGCCGTAGAAGGCGACTTCTTCAGCGTTTGTAACGAGTCTTGTGTGTACATGTCGTAGGTACCCTTTCTTCTCCGCTTCCTGAGCGACAAGTTGCCCGAAACGTGGACTCACCAACCGCAAAATGAGAGCCGAAACAACGACAACACCTGAAATCAAAATCGGACCGGTGATGATGTTGGCGTTGCGGGATCGTGTCAGGTTGGCCAAGGCGATTGCCATGAGGAGGATGTCGAAGAGGGGCTTGGTGATCTGCCCGTAAAGATGCGAGACTGTATTCGCAACGATTTCGATGTCATCCGTGAGTCTTTGGGCGCAGTTGTCCAGACGACCATCCAGGACTGTAACCCGATAGTAGCTCTGGTTCTTGAAGTACAGTTGGTAACTGTGATTGACGAGTCTTGTACGGAAACTTAAAGCAATCCTGCTTTCAAGATACTTGATCATTGAGTTGATGAAAGTTGCAGGAATCGCGACTCCAAACCATTTCAACAATTGCCTGATGAAATTCTTCGGCTCTTTGCGCACGATGTATTTGACGATGGCACCTTCGAGGTTTGCCACGTAGATGCTCAGAAAAGTGCGTAGAAAGAGGAACATCGTGTGCCCCGTCAGCAGCGCCGTCTCCGTGCAGAAATAGTTCGGGATCATGATCCGCACTAGGCGTAGAAACTGCATGATGAACGTGAAGTTCAAAGCTGGGATGTTCTTCCGCAACCGGGAACCCAAACCTTTGGGTGGTTGTGGGTTCTTCGGCGGTTCTGTCGTCTTCGGCATCACATTGTTGTTGACGCTGTCGTGTTGGCGGTTTGGCTTGTGCACCAGGTGGTCGATGAGTGGGTAAGCCACCTTGAGGCCGTAAGCCATGCAGACGGCGCCGATGAACGCCCTCGAGACATTCGTGGTCGTAAGGGCAGCCCCCAAGGGACCATTGCGGTCCATCAATTTCGATAATGTAGTCGGCATTTTGTCGTCCTATCTTTGGCTTCGATGTTGAATTGACGCACGAAGATCGCTCAGCGATTCGTCATTGTTCTGGAACATTAGAGCGCAATTAGTCGAGTGCATAATGAAGTGCAATCTCGATGCAATCGCAAGCAACCTGATTGCACCGAAAAGGACGAGATCGTCAAGGACATCATCGTTCTTATTACATTTCACATTCGCGAGTTTCGCGAGTGGCTGCATTTGCAGTGCACGTGAGTGGCTAAAGGCTGGTTGGTTTATTGCGCACGCGTAAGTTGCTCAATTGCATTATGGTACAGCAACAAGTTTGGTCAGGTAATCAATTGGTGACAAAATTTATTGAACCACTAACTTTTCCATTGAATTGAATGAACTTTTTTACCAACCCAATGATTTTTGGTCGAAATTACACAAAAAGTGTTTCTAATTCGATTTCTTTTGCTGATGTAATCATTTTTTGGTACTTTTTTGATTGTTTTCGGTGAACAATTGAAAGCGACTTGAATCAACGAATCTTGTTCCGTTGAAATATTATCGACTGGCGTAATTCATGGTTTGCTTTGACACATTTGCGCATTGCATATTTCTGTGCCAATGTGCATGCATATTGCATGACGTTCACTTTTTCGCAATTTCCACCGCTGTGATCGCAAGTGTTTCTTCTTCTTCGATCGCTGCAGCAAAGTTTGCTTAGTACACACGCAATAATGCAAGAACAAGTACAAGTACGAAATAATTAAAATGGCCACTGGGCAATGCCCGACAAAGCTTCTCACACTCCACTCAATTCTGTATGCAAATTGCAAATATGCCAATGTTAATTAATGAGTTTTACAACAAAAATTGCCTCGTTTATTTCACAATTGGGTTATGTTTACTTTTTGCATTTATCTCTAGTTTTGAAATAACTTCTTCCAATAAATTTTCTTAGTTTTCAATCAAAAATAACAGCAAATTTTGGTTTTTTTTTAAACTGAATTTAGTTTTTTGTTATGTTCAATTTGATATCAATCATATCAATGTTAGAAATATGAATTAAGACATTTATTATTAAAGAAGTAATTGTTATTATTTAAATTGCATGCAAATTATGCAATATTATTGCAAAATTAGGTTAGATTTTCATTTTTAATACTTGTGAAAACAATTTCCACAATGAAATCAGAACTTTCCCCTATTATCTAACTCATTTATATTACCTCATTGAAAATTCATCATTTATAAAGAAATTAAAGTTTTTACTGGCAGTTTTGAGAAATTGAATAATTAAAATTGATTAAATTCCAGACAAATAAATTTAATTATTCAAAACTAGTGAATCCAGTAATGAAATCACTGATGATTGATTAATGAACCTGATGAATGAATGGAAACAATTCCAATTTCAAAGACCGGTCGCATTGTTATTAAATTATAATTGCCACGTGTAACATTTCGTCACAATGCCATCATCATCTCAGTCTGCTACTTATCTAAAACATGAAGTTTGAACTTTCAACTCAATTGATTACACACATTGTCCACATGTGATTCAATAAATAACATTTAAAAGATGACGCCACTTTAGAATTTCATTAAATCAATTCAAAATTGTGCACAAAAATGTGCGAAAAGAAATTACCAGCACGCTTAAACAATTATCGCATCCTTGCATCAATCATTACATCCCATTAAGACAGGTGAAACAATGGCAAACGATCATAATCACTCGGGACATTAAAAACGCTAAAACCGTTAATTACGCGTGTCACTAATAAGTTTTACGCGTAGGCGCACCAAATCGATCAGTGTTGATTAATTAATTATCCACCGGTAAAATTATTCATACGCCAACTACTAATCACTAATTTGTTGCTGTCAGTTTGGACATTGGTGGATGGACTGCGAGTGAGTCGTAGCGCGGCTCGATTACGACTGATTATGATTACGATTATTCAATTGCTTTGTTTTGTGCGATGCTCTAGGAGTGTGCGGTAGTGGCATAGATAAATAATCGGCCCGATAGTGATTAACATTGTTGATCTTTGCCTACCCGATTGGAACCACTATTCGGTACATAGTTTCACAGCAATTGTTTATGTAATCGCAATCGATATTGAGATATTTCAAAGGCTTCATTGCATTGTAATCTGGGTATTTTTTGCTCTTAGATTGGATCATTGTGATAAATGATATGCTGAAATTCTAGCGTCATTGATTTTATTTGAAAATGATTTGGCATTTCTTTGTTGTCTAATCATTTGAGACGTCTGATATTATTTGGGTTTAATGATAACGATAAAGCCTTCAATTGCATGGTAATAAACTTTTGAGTGTCACATTTTTTGAGTGACTAGTGAATTTTTCGAATTTGCTCTCGTTTTTCTAACAAAATGAAATCAACTTTCATCTCATAGCAATAAATGTCTTAATTCATAAGATATTCCATACGAATATTTCGTCCTATCTTTGATACATCAAGCAAAAACATCAACGGACATTCCAAAAAAATATAAACATGGCCTACTCCCAATAGATATATAAATAATAAATAAATAACTATCTATAGAAATACGCCATTTACAATTCTGTCTTTCTATAACTATTCGATATACAACCATTAAGATTAAATATTAAAACTTTCGTTACATGTTTCTATCCAAGATACAAATTGTAATTGTAAAATCAATAACGGAACTCATCCATCATTACATAAAGTCGTTAGGAAGCCGTAATTAATTAATGCACTAAACTCAGCGGATATCAAAGGAAAATTCGATTAGTGTGATGCTTGAAAATCAATACAATGAAAAGATATGAATAGCCTTTGTCAGCATTTTTCATCAGCCTTTTTTTCGTTATCAACATATCATCATATGACCTTTTTACACATTTTGTACTGTACAGCCTTAAAAGCCAAGATCGTATCACAAATAATTGTTGCAATTTGTTGTTTCTTCATAGAAATAATCACCTGGCTGGATTAGCATAGTTATTATTATCATTGCGTCACATCCGACAAGTATAGATGTTATCTTATCAGTGCTCCTTGCCTTAATTGTCCTTGTGAAAGCAGACAGCAAGTGATTATTACCTATCTGGTGTTTTATGCAACTTTCGTTAGAGTTGCTCAATTTTGGAAGTAAATTGTGATTTATTGAAACATTTACGAAATTTTAAATCTAATTTATGATCAACTGAATTAGTAACATTAGAAATCACGTTTCTAAGTGTTATAACAAAAAAGTATTTTTGCCAAAAAATGTTTCATAACTTTCAATTTCGGTAGATTTTTGATCAAATTTTGGTAATTCATTTTGTGCAAAAACTCACAAATATAATTTGGTAAATCTAATTGAAGTTATTGCAATTTCAATGTACGAAATCTCACAAGACTTGCGCTTTGATCAATAATTGCACATTTATAGCACTTAATGGTATGATTATTGCAACAAATTGCGTTAGATGATATTTTGCAATGCGAATGCAATTACATATTTTTCTTTTTGCTTGCAGCCTTGCTCACATCACACAAATGCATATGCCAACAATTGTTTATTTGTTGCTGTCTGCTGGTCGACAAGACATTGAATTGTTTGCTTATTTACCAGTAGTTATTCGACATTTTTTATGGGAAGTGCACATTACATTCAATGCCACTTTTAAATATGAATGATAAAAATATCCAAACATATTATAAATAACTTATTTCTTGATATTTCAACTCAAAATGATAAATGATCTACTAGACAACAGTGGTCTTAATTTGGCAACAAATTCGACTGTTTTGGCAGCTTTAACATTAAAAATAGAACCGCATAGTTCAAGTTCTTTTTATAATTCGGAGCAAAAACTGGTTGTTTGTTACAGAGCAACCTAGCGTCATATAAAAACAGGCGACGTCCTTAACCAATTGGAAAAAAAACAAACAAATCATATGTTATCTTGTCGTTTGGTTGCAACCTATAAATTGTGCCTATTAATTAGGTTATACGCTCAATTAGAATTCTCGTTTTGAGAAATGGATGTTTTCATTGGCTCGTTAAATGCTAGTCGGTTCCAAAGTCTTGACGAAGACATTGACATTGGCCTTGGAGGCATTTTTATTAGAATTACAAATTAGAGTACGCATGAGTGGTAGGCGGTTCTCGAAAATTATGCTGTCATTATGTCAGATCGTTATTTTGTGGAAGAACAAATGAAGCATGTTCAAAGTTTACATACAGAAATTTTAAGCGGTCGTGCTCGCTTTTTTAATGATGTAAACGAGTTCCTATGTTTTTGTAAATGCATGTCATCAAACTAACGAGTTTTGAATTACAACAGTTCTCAAATTTGTGACATTATTGCAAAATTCGTCCAATTGTACTTGAAAAAGTGAAATTATCTTCACATTTTATGTGATAAAACAATTTTGCTTTCATTCAATTTCGGAAATAACCGCAACTTAAATTCCACCGGATACAGCGATGAAATTCTTCTTATTCAGATTTTCGTCCTTAATTTTCCTTGCAATAATCTGCTTCTTTAATTTGGGCCCCAAAATCTTCATAAATCTTCTCAGAACCTCAACGTTCCTCTTCTTTGTAAACTCTTCTTCAAAGTCAACATTAACAGCTTGTTCTGCACTGATTCGATAATCATTGTGTATGATTAGAAACAATGTTAAAAGAATTTCAACAATGTCAACCTAAAAATTGCAAAAATATCTATTAGTCACCAATTTTGTCACAAAAATACCGCGCAATTCTATATTTGTTGACCCTTCAATTCTGAAGCTCAACATGATCTACCCTGACAAAGAACCTCAGCTGGAAATTGTCTTAAAATCGGTGATTTCAAAGAGGTTATCAAGTAATTACTGCCTACAGCTACTGCTATTAACAACCGGTAAATATTTACCATGAATCCTTTGTTGCTATCGTTGATAAATCGTGTTGTTGTTTATCGGTGCGCATTAGTTCTTGCCAGCATTTGCCATTCATTCGATTATGCACACATGAATCATCCACACCATGCAACCAGCAGCTGCGCGCACACCAACACGCGCACTGCAAGGCACACAAATCAGATGACTGCCGAATTAATCACCACCAGCTACTGACTGATGTTGGGGCCCCGAATGCAAGCACGTTGCTCCACCAGCAGCATTGCGACGAGTCGATCAATCGATGCCGCCTGCTCCTCACGTTGTCACGTTGCGATGTGATATCAACATCATCATCATTGTTCAATTGGGCAGAACAACAACGGATCTCGCACGCCAGCCGTGCACGCACTGATTACGATCGCTCGTGCTGATAACTGCTACACGTTGTGCGAATCGAAGAAGGCGCGATTCGAGGAGGAAATGCGCGTCGTCCACGGAGCGCTCGCGAGTCTCTCGCCTGCCGCCGACTGCCGCAGAATATAAACAACGACGGCGCACAGCGAACGAGTTGGCGCATGTGGGCAAAGCGCGACGACGCCGGGCCCACCAGCGAGCTCCACCAGAGAGCACAGAAATACTCATCGTCGTTCGGTCATGCTTCCAACAAAAGCGGCTTTGATTCGCTTGCCGCACTCGGATTTGCGTTGCTCACTGTAATCGTTTATGGTTTTGCGTCGTTTCACCTACAAAAACAATTTTAGTACTCGTTTTATATGCATGTTGTGCTCTGATTTGCCCCTGCTATATATTTACATTGATTTGGCCCATAAGAGCTACATAAACAAATTAATTGCTGCTCTTGATAATTTGTTGTTCAGTAGCAGGCAAATAATACTCACTGATGTGTCCCATCGATTGGTAATGTACTCAAATCCCAATTTTTTGTTGTTATTCGTCGTTTTCTTTAATACTCATCGAGGTAGCATCACATTGTATTGTTAGGTTATGTTCGCCTTGAGTTCCTTGACAAAAATCCAGTTTCTTGCCGCGTTCGTTCCACTTAATAGGCATGAAATCCAATGCTTCATATATTTCTCTGCGATGGTTGAGGTCATTCATAGTAGCAACTACGTCAATTATTGAACAAAAAACTGAAACAACAAAAAATTAAACGAATGATGCAAGGTTCTATAACTTCATACGCTGAAGCCGTTGCTACGAAATGTTTACATGACGCGCATGCTCAGTTCACTCTCGTTTTTCACTTTCAATGAAATGTAAGGCGTTCTTCACACGCGGCGTATAAATACTGCGTGTTTTTCTTATTTATTTATTTTATTATTTATAAACAATTAGGTTATTTTTAAATTCCTCCACAAGGTGTTGCAACAAATAATAAAATGATAAAAGTTATCCCAATAAAAATTCCAATTGTCAATTTTAATAAAATCAAGCGCGATATTTAGACGCACGTGAATAAAGAGCCTTAAATAACCTACAAATTACATAGAAATCAAATGTAAAATTGAAATTTCGCGAAGATTTTTTTACGAATTTATTATCAAGCGATAAAAATCGCCTGTCGTTAAATTATGATGTCGCTTGTATTCAATTACAGGTTTTGTTGGGCTGATTTAACGAACGACCGAGCTGTGAAATATTAATTACGTAATATACTTTCGCAGTGATGATTTATTTTCGTTATTAATTTTTTTAATTACACTGGCTACAATGAGTACGTGGGAATGTAATTAATGTGCTAATCTACACTGTTCCTTCGTTATTCCAATGAGATTTGAGTTATTCATTATTTCGCATTAATTTGTCGAAATAATTTGTTGTTACTGAGGTACAACTGTATATTTAAAGAAATGGAATGGTATACGTCATCAGGATCGTGTTTCAAATACTGAAATTGGGAATTGCACAATGGTAATAATTTTAATAAAGTTAGATTTTCTACGGATACGATTTCAGCTGTTATTTATTTGTTTGTTGACAAGTTTAACGGTTTATTTGGTTAATTAATTAGGTGATTTCGTAATATCATTTGCGTGTGTCACGTAGTCATAATTTTATGATGTCAATTTTCATTAATTCTATCGTAGCAGAGCTTGATATAATTTTTTGATATCTTTTGAAACTACATTTAAATTATTGCTAAATTGTTATCAAACAATTCAACTGAAATGTCTGAAATCCAAATTGTGTGAATCTCAAAATTCTTATTGAAGTTTAAAGCAGATGCCAAAAACATTTTTACAATTTTACAACAATTATGATATCAAAACCACATTATTGTTACCTAATGATACATATTTTGTTTATAAATGAGTTTAACAGTTTGCATTATCAAAAACTTCAAAAGTCTTTGTCCAAAAATTTTCTAATTGAAATTCCTTAAAATTGCGCTCATTTGGAACTTTAATTTTTGATTTAATTGCCTCTAAATGAGTGATTTTTTCAGAAGTATCAATTATTTCAAATGTCATTGTTTAAAGCACTTTTTATCTGCCTGGAAATGACTCATTGATAACAAATTGATAGAAACGGGTTTGACTAATTGTTCAAGTAGAATTCTTTAATAATGGTTTGTGATTTCCTAGATGTAAATATTTAAAATAGTCGTTACAAACTTGCAAAATACAGGTATTTAATTCAAATTTTACTACATTGAATGGAATATTTAAAATGTTGCATTTTATTTTGCTAAATATTTCCGTTGTTTTGAATTTTATTATCCATTAGTTACCAATGATTTAACTTTTATTAAAACATTTTAAAATTATGTTTTTAAGATGCTATCCCAGAGTTTTTGTTGTTTTATTATTGTTTTTATCATTACGGGTTTATTAACGTTTAAAAAAATGTAGGTCATTACTTTTAATTGTCCCCTAATTGAATTGCAATTAATTGAATTTATTTAATTAGTACCGACGAATTCAGGTTGTATCGATTCATGGAATTTTATTTGAATGCCATTGGCAATAATTACAATTCAGTTAGTTACAATCAGGCAATGGAAGTTTTTTTAGAAATCAATAACAACTTTATAAACAACTTGGGTAATGATTGATATTCAAAATGGTTGAATTACATGAAATATTCCGTTTTCAAATTATATTTAAAAAAAAATATTGCAAAATTTTGCAATTTACATGCAGCTGATATTTCCTGCTTCTGATTACTTCCTGATTATATTTAAGAGTCATTATATCGTTTCGTTCGACTATAATGAATGATATTTGCCAATTTAATTCCTTGATGTCACCACTTTCATTTCTTGTTGCAGATTGCATCTTTGGATTTCGCTCATGATGATGACCTCTCCAGAAGTTGTTACACCCACAAACGTAATAAGGTAAGAGTTCAATTTTCTCCATGCGGAACGAAAACGAAATTTGTTGAAAACGCAAATACACGATGCAAACGAATCAGACGCGCGACTTGCACTTATTGAAAATGAAAGCGAAAAAGGTCATTGGATCGTTAAGTCAATACTTCTTCAGAGTTTGATGGTTTCATGGACACATTACTTCTTCATTTCGAATCATTCCTCATAATGTTTTTGCATGGTACCTAAAGAAGTTTTCACAAGTTACAACGATTAAACTTCAATTACACTTTTAACATAATTAATCAGCGCAGACGTATTAAACTAATTACAACTTGAATGAAGTGCTTATTATCTAATTACTAAATTTCACTTTCATCCTGCAAGAAGTCGAATGGTTCGGTTTTCTTCTTTTATCACATTTTAACAAACTGATAAGTGTGTTAATTGTCTTTTAAGCTTCCTCATTGTAACATAAAATTATTATTTCTGGTTGTAATACTCGTTTTGCACTCGATTACATTTTCTTCTGGCATTTGCCATAAACAACAACAACCAATGGTGAAATTACTTAAGTCTATTTGTTGATATATAATACTTAAACTGGTTTTTTGCTTTTCCGGATTTTCCTCTCGAGGTTATCAGGAAATTTGTTACAATATAAAGGAAGGAAGCATTTTATTTAATGCATTTACAGTTTCTTCTTATTTATTTATAACATTTTCTATGTTTCTGCAATTTTCGCATTTCATGCAAATATTTGACAAGTCTGAGACAACGCAGTCATTAAAAATTGGACAACACGATAAGAGATGAAAGTCTTTACCACTTTAATGAATAGAAAACGAAAGTTGCCGATTGCAAAATCAACTTCATTTTGTCCATGTGGAAATTCGCAATTTTTGTGCCTTTATGCGCGCGCGGAAATGTGAATGTTGAATATTTGCGGAAGTATTCTGGCGCGAAGGCGACATCTGAGCACCACATGCATTATGAATATGTGCGCAAATTTTAATATTAAAGAGAAATTTCGCTCTCTTGACGACTTCCCAATCATTCACTCAAACTTTGTTTGACATTTTCCCGTCGTTGCCTTCTCCACGTTTGTCAATCCAGTCCATTATTGTTGCTTTATTCAGCCACAAAAGAATACTTCTGATTATCATAATAACAATGATAGGAGTTTGGTGACAATGACATGACAACAAAGACCGAATTTCTTGATGACAAAGACTGAATGCAAGTGAACGTTCGAGTTCGTTGAACTTTTGCAGTCAGTAAGATACGAGAAAGATAAATGCGAGTGGCGTGATTTTCATCAGAGTTTACTTAAATTTCTTCTTGATTCGCTTCCTGGTTTGGTTCTTATTGGAATTGTTGTTCGTGCAATATAACTATTTCTAGTTTGAGCCGTTAAAATCCATCTTTTACAAGAGTTTCATTGAATTTCATCAACTTCTGATACCATAAACAAGAGAATTTTGTCCGCTATAATGCCATTTGGCATAATCTTATAAAAAGAATACAAGTTTGAATTGTGCTACTCATGAAATACAATTTCAAATGTTTCATACAATCAAATAATTTAAATCCTCTTCCTACTTAGTATTCTGATCAGACTTAGCTTACAAATTGCTTAAATGACACTGCATTACTTCGATTCATTGTCATACCAAGCATGGTTACCTTAATTGTGTCAAGTGCATTATAACAGGTTGATAATTGTAAAATAAAGGTCATTTTAGTCACTTCTCTACGTGATTTTAACAACCAAAGAGATCTGAATCACTTTTTCATATACATTATTACAATTTTATGACATATCATGAAGATAAACCAGAATAAAACTGAATCCCAAACGTTATACATTTTGCTTGATTCAACTTATATTGATAGTTATATCATCGTGACCTTTCCAATCAACATCAACACATAATAAAACTTAAAACCGTATAAAGCAATAACAACACGACAAAATACAATTTTTCCTAGTCGTTTGCGCGAATGCATCAAGTAATTTCTGAACGTTAGTTGCCCATTGAACGCTGTTCAACAAACAATCAAAAAATTATGAAAGCGCTAACGTTCAATTTGCGTGAGCATCCCGGAAAGTTGCATTTCCACGAGGAATATCCCAAACCGAAAGTGTCCGGTCCAGATGACGTTTTGGTTCAAGTAGCCTACGCTGGAGTTTGTGGAACTGATCTTCACATAATTGATGTAAGCTCTTAATTATCTCTTAGATATTTGTAATTAAATTGACTGTTTGATCAAGGGGCATTTTCCCTGCAAGTCTGATGGTGACATAATTCTCGGACATGAATTCTCCGGTGTAGTGATCGCTGTCGGTGAAGATGTCACCAATGTCCAGGTGAACGACAAAGTTTCGATCGATCCTAATCAGTAAATCCCGTCGTTTGGTCGATTCCCTTCGCTAAATTCTTCTTTTAGAGGTTGCATGGTTTGTGAGGATTGTCGCATTGGTAACGTGCACTTCTGTCGCACGGGAGGCCTCAACAACACGATTGGTATCTTCCGGAATGGGGGATTCGCTCAATTCGCTGTGATTCCTTCCAAGCAAGTTCACAAACTTCCTGAAAGTTTGACCTTGATGCAAGGTAACTTCCAAATATCAAATGCATCTACAATCGATAATTTTTAATATTGTGTAAGGGGCTTTGAGTGAACCGATATCTTGCATTATCCATGGATGGGATAAACTACAACCAATCCCTGTAGGTAAACGTATCCTGATAATTGGTGCTGGAATTATCGGGAATTTGTGGTTGGTGTGTTTGCAAGTCCAAGGTCATCGTGATATCACAGTCTCGGAAGTGAATCAAACTCGTTTGCAGCATATCCGGAATAATTGTAAGTCCTCCAATTGCATCTTCAGGTTGTCTTACTAAAAAAGAAACGATTTAGTTGATTGTGAATGCGTGACACCGGAAGTTTTGACCAAACAAGCTACCGATGGTTTGTCAGGATTCGATTATGTTATTGATTGCTCGGGAAATGGGAAAGCAATCGAACAGGGGGTCTCCGTGATGAAACCCGGTGGTGTTATGTGCATCTTCGGTGTTGCATCTCCCCAAACGAAAATCAGGTCAGTGCATGTTGAAAACCATAGTTAAATATTCACAAACAGGTGAATTTTCCAGCTTGTCACCTTATGACCTTTTCGCCAAGGAGCTTACTGTGATGGGCGTCAAGATAAATCCGTTCACTTTCCCCAAAGCACTAGGCATTATGCAATCGTTGGCGAAAGACTTTCTAATCTATGAGAAACTCGGCATCAAAGTTTTCCAACTGAAGGACTTTGATAAAGCTATCCAGGAACTTCGCAAGGGATCAATTGCCAAGGCGATTTTCAATGTGCATCTCCAATAGGAAAAATGAGTATAATAATCATACCATCTCAACAGAGACTTAGTACGGAAATATAGCTGTAAAAGTAATAAAATTCTAAAATAGTATATCAGATAGGCAACCAGATAGGCACACAGCAAGGAAACCATACTGAGATGCGCTAATTATGGCCTGGTTTCGCGACTAAGATTACTGTGCTTACGAGCTAGATTAAAGCAGCTTAAGTACGATTCAAACAGTCTTGGCTCGTGTACGGAGGCGGCGGCTCCAAACTGATGCAATCCGTGTATGATGGTGGACCATCCTCGTTTCGAGCAGCCGGGCAGAATTGTTCGGAGGTGGTACCACGTAATAGCATCTCGTCGCTGAGAACCAGAAGAGCATCGCCTGCGCCACGCGCTTCGGCAGCAATTCGCCGAAAGCTGCCGCCGCCAGCGGCGGTCGTGCGTCGCAATTGGTGTGAGCAGTCCTCCAGGTTGAACATCTGCTCGAGGTGGTGCTCGCGGTAGCGCGCCTTCTTCGCCAGCATGAAGATCTTGCTGAGGATAAGCAGCATGAGCAGCGTGGAGAAGAACGTCGCCAGAATGCAGAGCGTGATGAAGATGTAGCGGCCGCCATTCGGGTGGGTGCGTTGCGTCATGTTATGCGGCGGGTAGTAATCGGGGTCGTCGTAGATGTCGGAGAGAATTTGGCAGCAGGACGGACGATAGTTGACGGTGCAATTCGGGTCGTGGTAGCGGTCACAGCACCAGGAGGTTGGGATGCAGCGGCCGTCGTCGCATTGCAACTTGTCGGCGCACGGGTCGCCATTGCATGTTTCCACCAGCTCATCGGAGCCGTCCGGGCAGTCGGGTTTTCTGTCGCAGACGTAGTGCTGCTTGATACATACATTTGAAGATTTACACCTGAAAATTTCATATTTTACTCTTCTGACTTAAAAATCACATGCAAACTTACTTAAACATTCTTTCATTGCAATAAACATTCATTGAATTCCTGTAGGGAGTGTGGAACAAACTTGTGGGTAGTGCATGACTTCCATTTGCTTCTCGCACTATGACATAGACCACTTTAAACTTGTGGTACTTGAGGCTTCCACAAAAGTAGGTTCCTGTATCTTGTGCCTGCAAAGGCGAGAAGGTTTTGACTCCATTATTCACTGATTGGGTGGTTGATGATCTCAGGTTGAATAAATATGGTGACTTCTGCTTGGCAAAAACTTCCAAATCACTTTCATTTTTGAATCTGCAACAAAATAACATATAAATTTATCTTGCAAATGAATGGAGTCAGAATATCATACATGAAATCATTAGTCGCCTTGCCCCAGAGGATATTATCATCATAAACTGATTGATTCGAAGAGGATAGATCACAGCTGAGGGTGAGATTCTGGCCCACGCGTTCCTCCACGCCAATTGGCACTTGCGAATACGACGCGTCAATCACTCGATGAATTGTCAATTCCAAATCATTGCCTGCAACAACTGAGAAGATTCCAATTAGATTCCACTTAAGACAATACCATGCAACAATAAGACTTATTCTACTTACATAAGAAGCAACAGAAATATGTACATAGCACACTCCTCCCGATTGTTCTCATTGTTTGCATTTAAATAATCGCATTTTTTCCAAACGCTCTCATTACTCGTTAATTTTGTTGATTACATTTTTTGGCTGATATTTGTGTGGGCGCCATATTTACTTAAATCCAATAAGAACTTAATCCCTGTCAAATGTCAAATCAGAGGGCAGACGGTTACGCATGCGCAAGTGACTCAAGAGAGTTTCAAACTTTTAAAAGTTTTGAAAATGATACTTTGATATAATAAATTCATTTAATAATATTACGTTAATAAATAAAAACAAATCCATATTAAATAGAGATTTAAAAATTAATGCAGTATCACCGCCCCCGAAGGACGCTTCTGCGAAGCGTTCACTCGCACCTGTAATAATGAAGCAAAACTAAACCGTCATTTATCTCGTGCGCAAAACAAATTAAGTGAAACAATTATTCGCTACGAACAATTGCATGAACGCTTGCACGTCAGCATCAATCGGAAGCGCTCTCTGATGAGGTGGGAGGGCAGGGCTGCTTGTGGCATCCAAGCCGATAAAATAAGAAAAAAATAACAAAAAACTAAAACACAATGCCACCGAATGCGCGCTCAGTGGATGGTGGGGCTTGGGGGTGGCCGATTTACCATGGGGCATTCTGCATCATGTCGCCACCGCCGCCATGATGATAACGTGCATGGTAGTTGGGCACCGTGGGTGGACCACGCAGAGATAACTGCGCGAAATTGCGATTGATATAAAACGGCGCCATTTCGTAAAATAAGTTTGCTCGCTGATGCGAATAATCGTCAGCAATGCGCACGCGAAGTGCATATTGGGCATTCTGCAGCTTGAAACCATTCAGCTCGGAGATGGCTTTACGTGCATCTTCTCCACGAGCATAACTACAAGCGAAAATGTTAAATTTTATAATTTTCAAATATTTGATTAGTTCAAAAAATTACCGCACAAAAGCGACTCCTTTTGGCGTGCCGGTCGATTTGTTCTTAAGTAGCCGTTTTTGAATAATTTCTCCGTATTGTCCAAATAGCGCAGATAATTGTTCGTCGGTGAAGTCCTTTGGCAAGTTACTAATGTACAAATTGGCGTTCTTCGTCACCTGACTCGCAGGTCGTGAATAAGACACCTTCAGCTTTTTGTTCCTGTTCAATCAGAACGAAATTTATAAAGAGAAATGAAACTTGATGGAAGCGCTCACCTGTATGGCATTTGATTGAACAACTCAATCGCTTTCATCGCACCCTCCTCCGTCTGATACTTGACGAAACCGTAGCCATAGCTGTAACCAGTGCGAGGATGTCGCATAATCTTCACAGACTCCAGCTCACCAGCCAGTTTAAACAGCAAAATCAAGTCGTGAACGGTCGTCGATTGCGGAATGTAGTTCACGATCAAATTGGTCTTGTCGATGTCGGCGTTGTTGTCACCCGATCCGTTGTTCGCTTTGAATTGGTGATGTTCTTCCGATTTTTCACCCATGCTCTCAAATCGCTCCCTTCGCTGTCACTCAATGAAGCCACCTAGACATAATTTGAATGTATTCGCGCGTTCGATGGATGTAATAAGATGGATTTGAAGCTACGATCGGCTCTAAAAGGTACACAATGAAAGTCAAACGGATAAATATGTAATCGAATGCGTCTGATAACAGCATCAAAGTTGTGCGCGTCGAGTTATCAAAGTTGTGCGGTCAACGAATTGCGTGTGTCGCAAATGTACAATTTTTGAGGTTAGACTCATTCGGCCGCTTCATTACGATGAGAGTTTCTCTTACCTGCAAGTTAAATTTCGAATTTGGTAGTCGATTTTTCGGTCGGTCTCGTCTGGGCAGATGATTGGTGCTCGATTTTTTGAGGAAGCAGGTGAACAACGTGCGCTTTTTTTGAAATTTTGCTTGATTTCAAATCTGACGTCTGACGTCTGCTACCGAACGAAGTAAATCTATGATTGTACACTGGGGGCGCTACTTGTTAATTATTAAATAAATGAAATTGTTTAATAAATTGCACAACACGCTTTCATAGCAACGCTGCAAATGGTTTTAATTGTTATAATTTTGAAGTTATTAATCATGTGAACATAATTATTTGTGGTTGCGAATTTTACGACAGCAGCGCCACGTTTATCTTGTGAGTTAACCTAAAATCGTAATCAGATAGTAGCTCTCTATAATATTACTCCATGGTTAGAATGATGATACACGATTTTTGAAAAGAAAGATGTAAAAGGTGATTAGTTTAAATAGTTTATTCATTCGTTAATAACATATTACAACAACTTGCCAGCCACATCAAACCCATAATCTCATTCGTGTTATTTCTCTATTACAGTGTACACGCCATTTGCTAATCAATCCCAGCAAGATGCCCGTGGACATATTTCGGTGAGTTCTCGTTCTTATTATAACATTTCTAATGTAACGATTATTAAATTAATCATCGCGCAATTAACATAAAATTCGTTTAGTTGGGGGTACACAGTCTGAATTAGTATAGGCCTAGATGGCATTTCTTTCATCCAACTCCATTAATGCTCATCTACAATGATGACAGTAAAAACAAAATTAGTTCAAATATAAAATATACAAATTAATAATAAAAAATTGATTTATAATAGATTAAGTAGCAATAAAATTAGAGTATATGACTTAAAACATACACAAAAATTGCCCTAGATAGCGGCCGACATTTTTCCTTTCGGTTCAAGAAAAATGTCGCCTAGAAATTCATTCGCATCTGCATGACTTTGAATGCAGAAATCCCGTGGATTTCTGATAAAGTCACTCATCGTCGCTTTTTGTTAGATGTAAGTAATATAGGCCGTTTTGATATCACTTATTTAACAATCAATTATTGGTTACATAACGTAATCAAACGGTGCGCATTATGGCAAACGTTTTTTCGCATTAGAATCGTGTATACATAAATTATCAAATTTTGATTTGCTCTAATATATCTAAATGGTCTACGAAAACAATCAACGTATAAATAATATGGATAAAATACAATAAAAGCAGCACCATGATTATAAAATGGACGAAATATAATAACAAAATTACGTTGAAACTGAGGCGCATTAAAAATCATAGTAAAATGCGAAATTCACTAAATAATTTCCCTACGATCAGTAACGTTACAATATAAATTACTAAATTTAAATAACACAATCTCCCCAATTATATCGATAACAATTAATTTCCGTAAAATTCTGACTTACGTGTTTTCTCGTTTCGTTTTTTTGATTTTTAGTTTGGATGATGATCCAAACAAATAAGTGCACTTTTCTTTGCTAAATCTTATTGCCAATTTTGAGCCATATCTTCATTTCCTTTTAAGTAAATTGAGCTCATTCTTACTTATCACCTATCTTAACATTCAAGTGACTCACGTTCGTATATCATCTTTTAACTTGCTTCCGCTTGTGATGAAATTTTCGGCGGTGTCATTCAACATTTTCGTTGAAGTAGATCTTCGTGATAACGACATCACCCGTGCTAAGCGTTTGCGTCTCCATTGATACCTGCCCTTCCTTCAGGACTTCTTCCCTATCACCAGCCGAAACAAATTCGCTTCTCGCTTCAATAATTTTCTCACTACTCGTGCCATTAGTTAGGTGACAATTACAGCAACAATTTCGATTATCGTCCATTGTGACGGACGGATTAGACGGCAGCAACGATGCCGCTGACAAAATGGCCTCCAACTTATCGATTTTATCAATACGATCAATTTTGCTATCATTGAGAATGTGATCGACGAGCTGCATGCTTTCTGTGAGCGATGTAGGTTCGGAATTCTTCGGGGAAGTCGTATTATCCGATTCAATAGACGCGTATTCGTTTTCCTCCTCGGAGGAGCTATCCTCATCGCGACCAAGACTCTCCAGCTTCTCCAACTTCTTCGCTACCTTCGTCGATGATTTCAACTTCTCTTTCTCCTCCTCGGTGAGCTCGATGTACCTCAGCAAACGCACCTCGCGATTTGAGAGCACCACAGACTTGGTGGACGCGCTCAACTTGGCACGTAGCTCTGAGACTTCCGTTTCAGTCTTCCGCTGCCGTTTGCGCTGCTTCACCATATCCGGGTTGATATGCAAGTAGATTTGTTCGTCGCATAACTCGAGAAGAAGCGGTCGATTAGCCGGAAGGATCTGTTTGATCATCGCTGGGAAAAGATTCTCGTGGATGAGACTCAGGACGTCAGCAGACGCGTAGAGGATCATTTCTCGTGATAGCGGGCGACGACTCCAATATTTTTGATCGCGTCGGTAGATGTTTTTGAGCTGGTCCTTCATCGGATTGGCAGTAGCTCCGTATTGTTGGCACAAAGCGTTGAGTGCAACCGATTTCGCTTTATACACCGGTTTATCAGTTTCCTGATAAGTTAAAACGGCGTGTGCGGCTTGTGTATCGAATACGCACTGCAATGTGATCCCATATTGTCGATGCAGATTCACGGAGTCATTGCGACAATCATGGATGATCTTGATAACGTCCGGACTCTCTAGTAGACGACGCAGACCGGTGTTGATCATTGAAGGACACGAAATCAAATCGAATATGTACGATTGCCGATTCAGGGTGGCAATTTGCATGAGGGTTATTTGGCCCTTAACGCCAAGATTAATTCCCTCGCAGTCGAAAGCAACGATGGGTTTGACGGCATCGAATTCAAACTCTGACTGCATCTTTTGTTTCATGATATCGTTGATAACGACTTGGCATTCTTTATCATTGCATATGACTCTCGTGCTTTGGAATATCTTATTCTTCCAAGTCTCTTTGTCCACCTGAACGGGTGCCGCAGAACCAGCACCTCCGCTCAGAGTCTGATTGATGGAATTCAACTGTTGTGTGAGCAATTGCTTCTGGTCGCGACCCGTGTTCTCCTGGAGAGTTTTCAGTACGAGATTGTTGATGCGTTGCTTCAGAGTTTGATTGGATTTTTGGCGTTCGAGACTCTTCGGTTCGCTATCAACATCTCTAATCGGGTTGCTGTTATTGTTGATAGTTGAAGTATTGGCACCCAACTTGAACTTAAGAGCCAACGGTGGTGATTCCTCCTTCTGCTTCTCCCGTTCCTTGTTAACAGGACTAGTCTCCTTACGTTTTTCTTTCTCTTTTTCCATTTTTTGCTGCTCCTGCTCCAATTTTTGTTGCTGCAATTTCGGTTGCTTGAGTCGGTCACTCAGTGACAGCTTCCCCGGCGAAGCAGGCACCTGGACTCCTTGAATTGACAACGAGGATAAGGGCGAGCTCGACGGGGAGCTCACCGACGACACCGAGGTTCCCGTAGGGGAGACGTTTAATTCAATTTGTTTATTTTGTTTGTCGTCATCTGTTTCGTTTATATTTGCGTCCGTTTTCTTCTCATCGCTTTTTTCTTTCTCTTTTTCTTTGTCTTTCTTCTCCTTGTCTTTGTCGGCCTTCTCTTTAATCTCTTTCGGATGCTGCAGCAGCGTCACCAGGTTCGCCTGGATGTGAAAACTGTCAGCGAATAAACGCAGAAAACTCGTAAGATGCTGCGGCGTGCTGAACAAATTCGACCACATCGATTCGGGCAGCGTGCAGCTGACGATTTGGAAGAGCTGCTCGACGAGTATGGGGCCCTTCATGTCAATGCATTGCGCGCAGAAATTGAGCAGCGTCTGCGTCTGCTCCGGATCGATGTCCACGTTGACGTTGAAGTGCAGCTGCGTGGACGGCTTCGTCGACGCGTAGTCGCCGTAGTTCTTGAGGATGACGGTCTCGCTGGCGTCGTTCACGTGGAAGCTGTCGGAATGCTTGAGGAGGAACTCGCGGAACTCGTGGAAGTGCTGGCCGGAGACGTGGCGCACCTCGGGGCTCGCTTGAGACCTATGCCCCAACAGGCTGCGAATAGGTACCTCCGTTGATTCCCCATATTGCGCCAATTTCTCGCTGAAATAGTCCACTGCTTGTTTTGCATAATCTTTCGTACCTAAAATGTTGCATTTTAAATCATTTCTCCAAGTCAAATGAATGGAACTACGTGGAACCACGACTTACCGGAAGCTTGTTTATTATTGTCGGTTTCCACATTGCTAACATTAACATAATCACCCTCAATTGCAAACAAGGAAGGATACTGTGCGAGGAACTTCTTCAAGCCACTCTGAGAGCCTCCAGCGATCTGCCGCATCTCCTTGGTGAAGCCCTTGGATCCGAACTGGCAGCTGAGATCGTGCAGCGTCCTCGGCTCGCCTTTATCCAGCAGCCGTTCGAAGAAGAACAACAAAGTCATATTGCGAGCTTGTTCGTATTGCATTGCTTCCATTATGGCCCTGCCTTGTCCACGATACAAATCAGTTATGCCTTCCAGTAAGGCCTACAAACTCCTTACAAAATAGAATTTAAAATGGATCACAGTGGGTGCTTATTTGAGTTAATATCATTGAATTTCTTGCTTGGTTGTATGGATTTTTTTTGTGATTTATGATTATCTAAGTTGCTTCATGTTATATTTCGGTCGCCGTTGCCTAGCTGCACACTGATTGTTGACTGGCGACGACGTCTCGTTGCGTTCCTGCGGGGTCTGCTTGATTAGGCCGTATTTATAGATCAATTGATTGTTGATTGCTTAAGATGATGTTGGCTGATTGATGATGGTGATGAAGGGAGAGAAAGAAACAGCAGACATAACCGCACTTTTCGCTTGACGAGACGGACGAGTTACGGCGACATATTTTTAGGCACTTGCAATCACATCGCCTGCATCGCGTTTAAAAATAAACGGAAAATGCAGCCGCGGAAAAACGCGCGCGTGGAAAGCGCTCGCAAACTAAAACAAACGTCTCTGCGATGGACGGGCCACAAATATAAACGTCACAGGACGACAATGGCCGCCATTTTTGATGTGCATGTGACGTTTACACCTTCACAATCGCAAGAAAGAGAACGCACGAGAAAAGAAACACCAAGTGTTTTGATAAGTGTAATCAGTAAATATTCGGCGCAAGTGTTTATCACACGCGCTGCAATTTTTGGTTGCTGTACGGCATGCAGTAAGTCATAAATTTCGATTATTTAGAACATAATGTTGACCGTATTTTGTCTCCAATTAACGTTAAATTTCGCGCATTCGTATATTCTAACACCTGTGTGACGTCATTAATTACATGTTGAGCACAGGTAGCGCTCTCTAGTTAAGTAGAAAATGCAGGTGACCTTGATTATCGATGCGTACCGTATCTATATAATCTTATTCTTCGCGTTAACGCGAATTAACATTCTAATTCCGCTCATTATAATAACACTTGTAAATCGTGTGCGGACAAATTGTGCGCTTTCGTTTTGCATTCCGCGCGGTAAATTCAAACTTCATTACCGTGCAAAACAAATGCGCACGCGAAACATTTGAAGATCGCTCCAAACAAAACAATGCAACATCTTATAGAAAATATTTATTTTAGTGACTTTAGCAAATATTGCGACATATACATAGGCGCACTTAACGTTTAATTATACTGACTTACAGTAATTTAATCGTACACTTATGCAGATATTACATAATGTAAGAACTTATTGTTTGCAAGTGTTTTTTTTTTCTTCTCTTTGATACAATATCGTTAGGTTTGAACGCCAAATCGAAACATCGTGTTGGAATGTTTGCAAAAAGTGGTAATGCATGTGTCATTTGAATTTATAAGTTACGTTCGTATAATTATGTAGAAAAATAATCGCTATCTTAGAGTTTATATGTCGCTAAAGTACTAGAAGTAATATCATATGGCAACTTTTCCGCACTTAACGCTAAACTCTCACAAGAAAAATCAACATAAATACAGTGCCTTCCGACAGTCGGACAGTTTTTTCGCTCTCGACTCGAAACAAAGGTATAAACAGAGAGAGATAAAGAGAAAATAAATTAAATGCACATCAATCGTGTGAAACGTAAACCGCGACTTCATTCTGCAATTGAAATAAACCTTAATTATGATACATGGCGTACGTCATCTATGTATATGGAATGTTACAACTGACATGTAGGATGCGACAGCCCGACCGGCGACAGTGAAATCTGAAATTGTCAAGGCGTCACCGGGGCGAATGGTATAGTATGTATGAATCGTGAGTATTTTCTTCTAGAGGAATCGGCAGATAACATCATATGTGGGTCTTTTGCTTCGCATCGCTCAATTTGCCTTATAAAATACTATCAACAGCGCTCTGAATCTCGTGCTGGTTCAGATTGTGATTCGATTGCACCTCGTAGTCCTGCGACGAAACGTCCGCATGGCTGCTATCGTCCTCGTAGCAGATCGACTTGACCGCATTATCAACGTCGGCATCGCCGTCCGCCTCTTGCACGTACTCGGCCATCTCCTCCTCCTCCAGGTGCGGCGCTTCGTCTTCGTGGTCGGCGGACGCATCGTGCGACGTGCTGCCACCATTCGAGGACGAATCATCACCCTCGTCAATCTCCTCCGCCTCGCCGAGCTCGTCATCATCGTCATCCTCCTCGCCGTCCTCCTCATGCTCGACGACTTCCTCTTCGATCTCCTCCTCCTCCTCGTCGTCGCCGACGACATGCTTGATGAAGATCTCCTCGGCGACATACTCCTCCTCCTCCATCTCGTCGCCCTCGTCCTCGAGCAGCTGCTCGTGCTCCTCCACCTCGCCTTCATCCTCGACCTCCTCCTCCTCGCCGATGACCTCCTCGTACACCTGCTCCTCGACGAGTTGCTGCTCGAATTCCTCGTGCTGCCCCTGCTCAGTCTTTATCTCAGCCTCCTCGCCTTCATCGACGCCTTCCCCATCGCCATCGGCGTCCACCTCGCCATCACCATCGAGCTCCTCATCCTCGACGTCCTGCTCGTCGATCTCCTGCTCGTCTTCGTCCACCTCGCCGTCATCTTCATCGTCGTCGTCGCTGTCCGAACTCGAACTAGACGAGTTCGTGCTGCATTCGACCTGCTCGATGAGGCTCTCGTAATTGATGGACTCCTCCATGGAGATGCCCTCCTCTTTAATGCACACCTTCGAGTCGATCGCATCCTCGGGATCCTCCTCGCCGTCGTCCTCTTCGTCGTCGACGTCTTCGTGGCGTTGGCTGCCGTTCGTCGTCTCCAGACGGTCGAGCAGACTCCAGTCGAACTTGATGTGTATCGCCATATGCAGCCGTAACTTGCTGCTCGCGTTGTGATAGCGGCCGCATATACGGCAGATGAAATTCGAGCCGAAGCCTTTTCCGTGCAGCAATGTCGGGTGTTGCGTGTGCAGATGCTTCTGAAGCGCCTCGTACGTGGAGTTCGTGCATAAACAGATGCCACACACGGTGGCAGCAGCCTGTTTATGACAACGAATGTAATGCTGCCACAGATGCTTCTTTGCGGGCCAATTCTTGTGGCAGATCTCGCACATTGATGGATCATTCGAGTTGACATAAACCGTCCGCTTGGAGGAATTCATCAGCGAATCGTCCTCCGAACGCGGCGTCGACGTATGCGTAAGCTTGATTTTCAACTTGGGTGTGTATGGAGTTGAATTTCCTCCTCCACCATTCACTAGGTTCTGGTTATTGACGCGATATGCGCCGACTAGATGTTTCTCCAAAATCGACTTGGGTTCCGGTTCCGGTTGGTAGTCTTCGGTCTCGGACTCGTTATCGGTGTCGTCCTGCGTTTCATCATCCATACGACCACCATCTTGATCATACTCATCCTTAAACTTCTCATCTTTTACGTAATCACCTCCAAGGTGGCTGGAGAGAAGCTTCTTCATACCTTTGGAATGCATCATATCAACATGCAATTGCAGCTCCTGCTCGTTGTTGAACACCTCCAGGCAATTCTTGCATGCTTTGAAAACTCGCCCATGACTTTTATTGAGATGATCATAGGTTTTCCATTTACTTCCGTAGTTTTTCCCGCAAACAGTGCAACTCGTCAACGGCGCCAACGCCGCCCGATGCACCAATCGTACATGATCACGTAGAATATGTTGGTTTTCAAACAGTTTGAGGCAAACTCCACAGGAGAGACTTAGAATCTTACGATGCAGGGACAAGATGTGCATCTTCAGTTTGATCTTCGACGGCAAAATGTCGCCGCAAAACTGACAAACGTAGGAGTTATCATGATCAGCAAGATGCGACCGCAGGGAATCATCAGTTCTGAGCACATTTCCGCACTCCGTGCAAATCAATCGACATCCTGGATGCGTAAATCGTATATGCGAGACAATCTCGCACTTCGACTGCACCTTCTCGCCGCACATCTCGCACGAATACTCGCTGTGGTAGTTCACCAGGTGCTTGGCAAGCGATTGGCGGTCCTTGAAGATCCGCGAGCACGATTTGCATCGCGTGAGGAGATCCTTCTGCAGGCGCGGCCGGCAATTCTTCTTGTGCTTCTTAAGTAGCGTGCGCTTGTGAAAGCCCTTCGAGCACTTGGGGCACTTGTAGTCGCCGTCGTTATGCGGCGGCGTGTAGTTCGTGATGATGTTCGTGTAGATCGTCGACGACGAGTCCAGCTCCTTTGGCGGCACGGCGCTCACCGTCGGCAGTAACGCTGGCAAGTTGAGTTTTATCGACGACCTCTTCGTGCTTTTATCCCGATTCTTCTCCTGCTGCAATTCCTGACGCATGAAACTCTGCCGCACTGACTGGAAATCGAAGCCTTCGAACTTGCGCGTCATGAAGTCCTCCTCGCCGTCTGTGATGTTCGCGATGAGATCGCCGTTGCGCACCGACTTCGAAGACGGCGTCGACGACGACGACGTCTTCTGCGTGTGGATTTTGTTGAAGTGCTGCAAAAGGTGGTACTTGGAGGCGCTGGTCTTGTAGCAGAATTGGCATGTGACGCTCGGATGGCCTTTATGTACACGGTTTACATGCTTCCAGAGGTGTGAGTTGCGGCCGTAGGACTTGTTGCACAAGTCGCAGTGGAAAATTGAGTGCTCCGAGCGTCGATGACTGCTGAATTCTTTGAAGGTGACGGCAGAGTAGCCGCATTCGCCGCACACGTACGTTTTCGGCTCGACGTGCGCGTTGGTATCGACGAAATCAGCGGGGTCGAAGATTTTCCCGTCCTTCTTGCAATCAGCGAGGAGGAAGTCGTGCACCAGGACGTGGTTCTCCACGCTCTTGTGGTTATCTTCGGAATACTTGCATATCTGACAGACGAGATACCCGGTGAGTGTGTGGCTCCTCGTGCAGGACTCCAGGTGCTCCTGGAGGCCAGTTAGCGAGGTCGCGATGTGCAAGCAAAGCCCGCAGATCAGCTTCGCATGCGATGAATGCTTGGTACGCAGATGCGCGTACAAGTCCGTTTTGTTCGTCAACGACGCCGGACACAGCGGGCACACGTAGCTTGCCGTCAGAGTTGGGGGAACATCATCAGCATGTTTAACATCTGAAAATACATGATTTAATATCGGGTGTGAATTACTTCCAGGTCTCATACCAATGGAATCCCGTTTGATTTTCAAATCTGTGATCTTAACTAATTCGGGTAACTTTTTCTTCTTTTCAGGCGGCGTTGTCCTGGGGGACTTGGAGAGCACCTCCAGTGGCGGTTCCACGACCGCAGCAGCCGTTGGCGGCGCAAGCGCCATCTGCGCGGCGAACGTCTGGAAGCTCTGCAGAGAACGTTGCAGCATTTCCGGGATCGGCTCGTTGCTCATCACCTGCGCCATATCGATGCCGTGCACGTCGAACACGTGCCGTCCGAGGGAGCTGCCCTTGGTGAATTGCTGATCGCACAACAGACACACCTGAGGTAAGGTAATTTCATCATCCGTATTGAGGTCGCTTGACCCAGTTGTGGCAGCGTCGGGCGGCGCCTGGGCGGGCGTCGTGCGCTTGATCGGCGGCCGCTTTTTGCGCCGGCTCGACGACGAGTCGTCCATCTTGGAGATCTTGGGAACGGGCGCTAGCGGAGTAGCATCCTGAGCGTCGAGCTTCCGCTTCTGCGACTTGCGCTCGACGATTTCGCTGATGATATCGTTGACCTTATCGTCGAAATACAGCTTGTTCTTGATGTTGGTGAATTGCACCTGCGGCTCGACAGGGGGCGGCGCTGGAGGCTCCTCGTCGGAGTCATACTCCACGAGTTTGGAGCTCTTCTGCGAAAGGATCTCCTCGGCCCGGGAAATCTCCAGAGCGCAATTTAAGAGTTTCTTTTCGTTCTGGTCGCGTGTCGACCGGGACTCAGCCTCCATATGGAACTCCCCCAATTTCTTACTCTTCCATTCTGCGAACTCGGAGTGATCCGCCTCCTTGAGGTTATCAGTGACAGTCGCCTTGTTCACCTTGTTGGGACGATTGAAGCAGCTTTCAACGGACCGGTACTTCTCCTCGAGAATAATTAGCGTTTCGATGGCGCGCTTCCGAAAATCGTAGAACGCATCGATCTTCTCGTGGCACTTCGAACACACCGTGTCCGGCAGGTCGGAATGCTTGTGCACCTGCAACCAGAGCAAATTTCAATAAGGGATGAAACTTCAGGCAAAAAAATTATTAGCTAGGTTAGGAGTTTGTTTTTGTTATGTGGTTGCTATTAGCAACGCCGGCGCGCACGACAACGCATGCTGTGAACCAGCATGTTCAAGGCGCGCGCGACGTGCAGCCAGCGCTTCATAGGTAGGTGGATAGCTTGTGCGGGGATACGTACGTGTACGGGCAAACAAGTTTCGATCTTGGTCCGCAGCCCGTCGACGGCGAAGATGTCGACGCGCTGATTGGGGTGCGTGGTGATGGTGGCGCACAAGCGGCAGAGAGAAGGACGCTCGCCGCTGGCCTCCATGGCTTCCATCGACCTGCGAGCGCACCGACGACTGCTCCGTGCTGCCTGCTGCTGCTGCTGCTCCGAACCGAGCCCGCCTGTGTGCTGCTCGTGCGCTCGCCGCTGCGTTCTGCGTTCCGCTCAACTGGCGGACGGCGACATTGCGCTTCCACTCGGCTGCAGGTAGACGGAACGCGTGTGTATGGATGCGACCGACGTCGGCCGGCTGCTGCTGCTGCCCGCCCGACACGACAGCGTCGACGGCACGCACACGAAGCCTCTCCAAGAAGGTCGATTTCGTGCTAGGCGGCTACGGCTGCGGCTGTTGTTCCGCTGGCGAACGGCATTTTTGCGCAAGGCGGCCCCCGGGCACGCTGATGCTCTGGCTGCGATTTCGGCGTCGATGCTGCTGGTGGCTGCTTGCTGACGAAGAGCTGCACGTATGCACGGACGACGCACGAGGAGATTGCGGTAGGTTTGCACGCGCGGATCACACAGCAGACAATTCCACCATCTTCTACAGCGGGCTGGCTATCGAACTCTCACGGCACTGGTACGCGAGCACTGCCTATGTTGTGCGGCGACGACTGCGACTGACTCCCGTGCGGAACGGCGACGGAGCGGGCGACGAACGGGCTCCGGTACGGACTCCACCGACTTGCCAGACTCGCTCGACTCGCTAGCCGCCCGTACACATGCAGCTTGCTGGTGTTCGCGGCGTGCAGAGGCGAGTGAGCGACATTTAACCTTGCCGCAAACCCCGGCACGTAGAAGCATCCACAGCAGCTTTATGCCGATTGCAAAAGATAACGCTGAATGTCCAGGAAAACATCAACTTCGTGTTGCAACGTAGCGATTACTCGATAGATAGCGCTACTACAGAAACAATACGAAAATCGACCATCTGCAATGATTTCAAATCACATAATTAGGTTTATTAATCAAGCAACATTTGATTAATAATGAATTTCAATTTTTATATTTAAAATCATGTTTAAATGTTATTGTGCCAGTGGTACCAAAACGAAAGAACGCCATTTAGCAGCGCCCCAGTGGCAGACTTTGACACTATCAAACATGGTCAGCCATTAATGGGAAATTCCCTACCCATGGTGAAAGAAAACATGGAGTATTTACAATTTTAATGTTTTAATCAGAAAAAGGGGTACTAAAATGAATGTTCCTGATTCCGACTCCGAGGACGAACTGCCTCCAGGTTGGGAAGAACGTGTAACTGTAGATGGGAATGTATTTTATGCGAATCACCTGACGAAAGCAACGCAATGGACGCATCCTCGCACCGGAATCAAAAAGGTAGTAAATGGCGATTTACCTTTCGGCTGGGAGCGTTGTGTTGATAAGAACACTGGGAAGGTGATATATGTGGATCATGAAAACAAGAGGACTACTTACACGGATCCTCGCTTGGCGTTTGCTGTTGAAGAGAAAGATCATGCAAACGATTACCGGCAGCGTTTTGATGCCTCAAGCACAGCCCTCCAGGTAAAATCATAGTTATCTATTGCCCAGAGAATAATCAGTCATTATCAGGTGCTACATGGACGCGATCTGAACAATAAGCTCTGTGTAATAACTGGGGGAAGTTGTGGGATTGGATTGGAGACTGCGAAAAGTTTATGCAGACATGGATGCCATGTTATCATTGCCTGCAGAGATCTAGTCAAAGGCGAAGCAGCATTGAAGGAGATCAAAGCTGCCAAACCAGATGCAAAATGTGATCTTGTTGAGGTAGATTTATCCTCACTTAAGTCAGTTGCAAAATGCGCCAAGGAAATTGTATGTAATTGGAAGAGTATTGACATGCTTATACTGAATGCTGGTGTGTTTGGGCTTCCATATGAGAAAACCACTGATGGTCTTGAGTCTACATTCCAAATTAATCATCTTGGTCATTTTTATTTGACACTTTTGTTGAAGCCAATGCTACATGTTGGTAGTCGTATCGTCGTGGTGAGTTCAGAGAGTCATCGCTTCGCCAACTTAACTCCGGATACTTTTACGCTGGCGACGCTTTCACCGGAAACGGCGTCGCAATATTGGCATATGACTGCATACAATAATTCCAAGTTGTGTAATGTTCTCTTTGCACGACAGCTTGCTAAGAATCTGCAGGATAAGGGCATTTCTGTGTTTAGTTTGCATCCTGGCAACATGGTATCGTCTAGTTTGTCCCGAAATTGGTGGTTGTACAGATTGCTGTTCTTCATAGTACGCCCCTTCACGAAATCTATGCAGCAAGCAGCGAGTACGACCATTTTCTGTGCGACTGCAAGAGAGCTCAATGGTACAACGGGTGTCTACTTCAACAATTGCTACAGATGTCAGGAATCAACTCCTGCTCAAAACGATTACCTAGCCGTAAAATTATGGAAGATTAGTGTTAAGTTGATTAGGAATATTCTTGGGGAAAATGCGGAAGGTTTGAATAATATTGATCTGGTGATTGCCTCCCCTGATCCGCTCGACTTTGAAGATGAGAGAATTGTCTAATAAACATTGAATGGGCATCTTAAATTTGTGATTCAGTGCTTGGTAGTTGCTAGAGCATTTTCATATTATTTGAGTGTTATTTCTCAAATAGTCACAATTAACAGGATTAAAATTCCTTTGGTATTTTAGGGATCCTTGCACAAATATGTGGGGGCGCTAGTTTCTATTTAATGATTATTTTTAGAAATTTATGGCCCTAGAAATGTACTTATTTGAAAGATACAAATACAACGTCAGGATGGCCGAGTGGTCTAAGGCGCTGCGTTCAGGTCGCAGTCCACTTCTGTGGGCGTGGGTTCGAATCCCACTTCTGACAAATCTTTTTTTCTTTACTTTTTCAAACTATTCAAAACAAAATATTAATTCAAAAATCTCTTTATTTCAGCATTCATAAAAAATTATCAGTTGTATAAATTCCACAACGAGATGTTGCAGTCAGCGCCGGACACAGCCATGATTTTGCTACTCCAATTATTGACGACATTCGCCGTGAATTGGACGTCGCTGATGCGTCCATGATGCTCGTCGAGGACAACAAGGAGTCGCAGCGTCTTCCACGAATAGATGCGCAGCCGGCCGTCGGTGCCGCCGCACACGAAGACCTTCTGATCAGGCCGGATCTTCACCAGCTCGCAGCCGTCGTTCGTCAGCGTGATCTGACACTGCAGCATCATCCGCGCGTTCTTGTCGACGGTGAAGACCTCCATCACGTTCCCAGCGCCCCCGCACACGCCGCGCATTGTCCGCCCGTCTATCGAAATCGAGAGCAGACGGTCGTTGAAGACGGCATGTGTCAGATGCTCGCCGGTTTCGAAGGACCAGGCGTGCACTTCACCCGTATCGAAGCCGGCGAAGATGAGAGCGCGCTCTGCGATCTCCACGCACTCCAGGCACATCATGGTGCCCAATCGGTGGCGCTGGCTGAGGGGGACGGTGAGCACTCTGGTCGTCGTATTGCTGGTAAGATCGAGCACATGGATGGCGGAGTGCTCCAGCGGAAAGAGCAGATGATGGCCATACCGGATCGACTTGCAAAAGCCGACCGCGCATGGTAGACCCGTCTCGCTTTCGTACCCCTCGCGATCCTTGAGCGGATCCTTCTTGAAGCTGAAGACCGAGACGAGACCAATCTTCTCCTGCACGATCACCTTCGACCTGTAGCTATGCAATGCGATGATGTACATGCCCAAGTTCTGCTTGTACTTCAGTCTATTTTTCTGGAAGCGCAAAACAAACTTAATGATGCTTTTCCAGGTCATGCGCAACACGAGATACGCACCTCTAGATCCCAAAAGTAGACGTTGCCGTTTTCACCGGCGGCGATCAGGATTTTTGGGACATCCTTTGTTTCTGGTGCCGCCGCCGCAGTGTCTGCACATTCGTCCCCATGGTCAGCATCGTCGGCCTCCACCACGCATAGCGTTTGTATGGCCCCGGCGTCCAGGCGGAAGCGGAAGAGCGGGTCCGGCGGTAACACCGCAACCTTCTTCTTCTTCCCGAGTATGGCGTCGATTTTGAAAATCTTGACGGCTTATCGTACCACGCGTCAGCGAAAAACGGGGGCTACTTGCGATCAAGTAGCCGGAGGATGGAAGCTGGCGCAACGTCGTCGTCACAGTTATCAAACAATCAGCACCTCTCCAACGGCGACAATGCTAATTGAATTTGTTGCTAACACACAGACGGACACGAAACATTCGAGATAACGCACAATTCGGCTGAAAAACGAAACGAGATGAGGAAAGGCGTGAACGATGAGAGGTGAGAGAACAGAAATTAATTTGAAAATTACGGTGTGCAGCAACAACCATGTGGACGACGCGGGGCACACACCACAAACAGCACACGACGAACGGCGATCGTCGATTGTTGTTTCGATCAGGCACTCAAACGGCAGGCTTCATCTGCGAAAAACGTGTGTGCACATATCGCATCTCGACGAAAAAACGCTCAACATCTTCTATTCAGCCGATTCGCATCTCGTATGTTGTTTGTTGTATTGTTGACATTTGTAGGTCACACCGCGCGACTTATAATATCAGCTGATATTGACATTCTCGTACGCAAGTACGGGCGAAAACAACTCGCGCACAACATGGCAGAATGTCGAATGTGGCCGCATCGAACCAATGCGCATTTGTTGTTCAATTTGATGCGGAATTTAAGCTTATTTATAGTCCGATTATCAATTTAAGTCGTATTTGTTTCCTAGGCGACCTTCACCGGAGGAGCATTTACGTAAAATTCAAATTCGCCGATGAGAACCGATCATCGACGAGTTCATCCGAACGATTAGTTGCAAGTTTTGGCTGGATGGCGTCGGCTGTTTTTTATGTAGTAGTCATGCGTCGCGACGCCCATGCCCGGCCAACTCTGTTGCCTGCCTGCTCTTTCAGGCGCCCGCACAACAACAACAACATCTCTGTCGGAAATGTCGGGGCTGCCCTTCAACAACGCCTGCTAGATGATGCGAGCCGCACACGAAAAATGTAAGTGCAAGTCATTCCCTAGCCTCCATATTTCACCACGATCCTGTGGCAATCGTTAATAAACGATGGATTCTTCTGCATGAAGAACATTTATTACGTCACACATACATAACAATGACATTTATTGTTTGCAATGATTCTTGCATCAATGCTCATTGAACCAATTAACTCCTCCATTTGGAGTGCAATAACAGTCCATTTTTCTGATTTAAAATCTGTTGTAGAGAATGCAAGATCATCACGGCCGAGGTGGATGCAGACGTGGCGAGGACAAATGCAGTTGACGCGTCCGCGCTTCTGGTTGCTCGCCATCCTCATCGTGCTGTATTTGGCCGGCGTGCTCTTCCTGTCGGCGCTCACCCTGCACGAGCCGGCATTCGCCGCGCGTTTCGGCGCCGCTGGCGACACGGCCTCCAGCAGCAGCAATAATGCCGTCAAGAAAGTGACGCTCGAGCAGAAGCTGCTCATGTTCAATCGGCTGCCCTTCAATCAGCAACATCAAGCGCAACAGCAGCAGCAGCAACGTCGCGCGGCCGGGATTTTCCGGAGGAATCGCATCCAATGGTGCTCGGAGCTCAAATACGTGAGCCCGGCGATGGCGGCCGAGCCCGTCGCGCTCGCCTCGTTTCCGGGCAGCGGCAACACATGGCTGCGTTATTTATTGCAACAAGCAACAGGTGCGCAAACTCCAACCGGAAACAACAATTCCATAGTAACCCGATTTGTCCTTTTTGTAGGTATCCTTACTGGCAGCGTGTACAAGGATTACGGCTTGCTCAAGAACGGATTTCCGGCGGAGAGCGTCTCCAACGGCTCCGTGCTCGTCGTGAAAACGCACGAATGGGGCCCGGCTGCACGCCAACCGTTTCGGAAGGCCGTGCTCCTGGTGCGTGCACCCGCACAGGCAATTCAAGCGGAATTCAATCGACAATCTGGAGGACATGTTGGATTCGCCTCGCCGGATCGATACAAACGCACCAAAGGGAAATGTAAGTTGTTTCCTTTTTCGCCTTCATTTTATTTATTTATTTGGTTCATTGCTAGACTGGCAACAGTTTGTCAATAATAAGCTGACGGCTTGGAAGAAAACCAATCTGGATTGGTTGAATAACTTCAGCGGACCCACGCATGTCATCTTCTACGAGCAGTTGGTCGAAGATCCGGAGCACACGCTGCGAACGATCCTTGACTTTCTGGACTTTCCTATCGACCAAAAGCAATTCAAGTGTGCAATAGAACGGCAAGAAGGTAACTTTCCTCGTTTTGGCGGTATATTCCTAATTGTTAATTGATTTGGTGCGAAAGGCATTTACAGACGGAAAAAGCGCGTTCTGAACTTCGATCCGTACAACGAGGAAATGAAACGCAGGATGAAATCCGAGCAGGAGCTCGTCTACGACGCCATTTACAAAATTGCGGCGCCAAGTAGATGATTGCTGGCCTACGACGACGAAACCAAACGAAGTATTCTCTCACGTAGGTGTAAACAAGGTGTATAAGTTTGTGTACGTCTCTACCGGAATACTCAGAGTCTTCCCAAGTTTTCCAACCACCATCCACCATTCACGTACGTATCTTTTAAGTTCCTTCTCTAGGCCGATTCATTCCACCTAGCGCCCAATTGCAATTCATCCATTTGGCCTAAATTTTTCGTGATATTTAAATTTCCATATAAGTTACGGGTATTTTTCTCTAGCTCAGCTCAATCTATCATGAGTGATCTATGTCGATACTAATTTATTAGGCAAATTTAGTCTGATCGTTATTTATTTATTTATTTATTGGGTCATTTGTTTCTACAAACATATATCCATCTCCACACAGGACCAATCGATATCCTAAACACATATTCGACTAAACTAAGTACATAACAATGAAATCTGAGCCTAACTTATATACAAAAAGAGCATGGTTTTAGATGCAGAGCATAAATCGGATGTATGTTGAATAATATTAATTGCTGTTGGGTATAATCGACGTTGTTTCGTACTTCTACACGTATACATAAGCGATAAGACTATGCTAATGGCTAATAAAGTATTTCTAGGTAACGCTATCGAAATTGGAATTGTGAAGTCGGAATATTGTTTTACGCATTTTGAATTTGGATGAATGCTAATTAAGGCGATAACGTGATTATCGCCAGTCAACAACAGCGAAGGTGATAATCCCACAGGAAATCCGTGTAGTCACTATCTACAACTGCGGTCGCGATGTAGAAATGAAATGCACTGCGGTTAACGATGCGAGGAACAGAGACGATCTGTGATGAGTAACAAGTCGGTGGTGGCGCTGCTATCTTTTCGCATGCTTTGTAAATACGTTAACCACGTCCCATTTCGAACCACTAACCTGAAATTAATTTGTCAAAGTCAACATCGTAATATACAATTATTTAATAGTAATTTTATTGGTATAACGTAATTACAGTGCACATAAAAGATGGGCGATAACAAAGACACCAAGGACTCCACCGACAATGACCTGGCTGAGTTATTAGATAGTAATTTTTGTTTATAATTTTCTTTCTGGTTATGTAATTACTCATTCCTTAATTATTTTTAAGGCGCTTTAGCTGACTTCTCCGCCCCGGGAACCGGCGACAAACCCAGCACAAATGCCGAAGAGTCTACCAAGGCAGAAGAGAGTGCTGTTGTTCCTGCTGCCCCAGAAGAGGAATGGTCTGATGATTTTATCAGACAAGCCGCCCAGCAATTTGAGTCCAACATTGCTGCTCTTCTGGGTGGCAATGAAAGTGATGCCGCTCTGACGCCTGAACAAGTTCAGGCCAGTTTTCAAAGAATGGCTGAAGCAGCACAAGCAGCACTCACAAACCCTGGCATTGATGATCCACGAAGTAATGATTTTGCTTCAACAATTTCACAGACAATTCAGGGCCTCTCACAAGGCACTGAAAACCTGCAGAATCCCTTCAATGAGAGTGACATTATGAATATGTTCAGCAACATGGGTGGTCAAGGTGAACAGAATGCATTTCTGCCCTTCATGCAAGGCATGATGCAGAGCCTGCTCAGCAAAGAAGTCCTCTATCCTAGTTTAAAGGACATTCTCTCCAAGTATCCAGACTGGATAAAGGACAATGAGAGCAAATTGACTGCAGAAGAAAAGGAGAGGTATGTCAAGCAACAGGAGCTCATGGAGAAAGTCTGTGTGGAATTGGAGCAGGAGAAGGAGGATGACAGTGCAGAAGTTAAAAAGACTCGATTTGATAAGGTCTTGGCTCTCATGCAGTCACTTCAGGACTATGGCCAGCCACCATCAGACATAGTTGCAGATGCTGGAGCTACAGTGCCCTTTGATCCACAGGGGAATCCAGAGCAGTGTAGCATAGTCTAAATAATGAAGGAACACAGTGTTGGTATCAGGTATGTGTGCATGAATATCATTCAAAGTCAAATTGAATTTATGATTTATAGGGACATCGTATTTTTGGGGTTAAAACAGGGGCCACAAAATGATTCAACGGCCCTACGCCAATAGAGCGTTCAATTACGAGCTAAATGAAGCAAATTTACTGTTGACTTTACACAATAATTGACGCATTTTGTATAAATGAATGAACATACGCTGTCGCTAACTAAATGTTCACGTTTTGGGGTTGTTAAGATGTGTTTTTATTCTATATTACGTTGATTATTTTATAACTGAATTAATGCGCTCGAGTAACAACCAGTTTGTTAATGCAATAAGACTATTATTGATAAAACTTGATCTCAAATGTGGTCATTGTCGCTGGTCATTGTTCAAGTAATGTTTTATTAATTAATTAAACGTTGATATTGTGCGTTGGTAAAGTAATTTGTAATAGTATCAACTTTGACCGCAATTACGAGCGACAATTGAACATTTTTAGGGTCACTGATCATTCTGGGGATATTTCTAGGGACATTCGGTGCGTGACTTTGTGGATGACTTGTACTTGTTCGCCAACGAAACAAACGCAATCAGATACCCGCAAAGCAAACAAATCCACGGTTCTCAGCAGAAAGGTCGTTTTGAAGTTTTGAACAAAACGGATTAATTTACTCTGTGATTTACAAGTGTTCTACCGTTTTATACGTCTGTTATTGCACGATGGCGTTGAATAAGTTAACTCTTGACGCGTTGAACGTGACAGGAAAGCGAGTGCTTATGAGGTAATTATTTCTGAGTCATTTGTTGTAATTGAAACTGATATCGTTTGTGTGTAGAGTGGACTTTAACGTGCCGATGAAAGATGGCAAAATAACGAACAACCAACGCATCGTGAAGGCGCTCGAGAGCATCAAGTATGTGATCCAGAAGGAATCCAAGTCGCTGGTGCTGATGTCGCATTTGGGCCGGCCCAACGGCTTGCCGAAGAAGGAGTTCACCATGAAGCCGGTAGCTGACGAGCTCAGCAAGTTGTTAGAGAGGTATAAGCGTAGGTGTGTGTGCTTTTGTCCCTCTTTTCTCCCTACATACACATTAATCCGAAAAGTGCTCTGCCTCAAAATTGCGGCAGAGCATTTTTCATATTAACTGTCGACATTTTCAAGCAACTAAACCCATAAAGATGCAGATCAATGAGTTGAGGTAGATATTTTTCTCGAAATGTGTGACGTATTTGTAAGTATTGAGGCGTTCGCGTTTTGTTTTTCTGTTTGGTGGTGGGAAATTCTTCAATTGTTTTTCTGTTTGTTTATTTCTGCTATTACTTGACCGCCACTAACTCAATCCGACTTCTGTACTTTGCACTGAAGATGTTTTTTTTAACCGTTGACCTATAACATGATAACACGAATAGTTGTCCTTGAGAAGCACACGTTATTATCTTATCTCGATGTAGGGATGTGACTTTTCTGCCGAACTGCGTGGGCCCGGAAGTGGAAGAAGCCTGCAAAGATCCCAAGCCAGGCTCGGTTTTCCTGTTGGAAAACTTGCGCTTCCACGTGGAGGAGACCGGTAAGGGCGTTGACCAGGAAGGCAACAAAGTGAAGGCCGACCCGGAGAAGGTAACAGAATTCAGATGCAGTTTGCGAAAATTGGGAGATCTCTACGTGAACGATGCGTTTGGTACAGCGCATCGTGCACATTCAAGCATGATGGGTAAGCAATAAAATACAACATTTTCGACTCAGTAGTAATTATGTTTTCTTAGGTGATGGATTTGATCAACGTGCCGCTGGGTTCCTGTTGAAGAAGGAACTCGAGTACTTCGCCAAAGCGATGCATAACCCACAGCGGCCATTTTTGGCGATTCTCGGCGGTGCGAAAGTTGCTGATAAGATCCAGCTCATCGAGAACCTCCTGGACAAGGTCGACGACATGATTATCGGCGGCGGCATGAGCTACACCTTCCTGAAGATCTCTAAAGGAATGGAGGTTAGTGCAAATTCTTTATATTTCGCAACGTCACGATTAATGGGGGACACATGCACGTAACGTTTATTTCACTTTCAAAATAATTTAGGCCATAGGGTTTTACAAACAATTAGAAAATATTACATGTGTTGCCCTCATTTGTATCGGAAAATGTTCGGATCCATATTATCAAAATGGCGGATGTCAGTTTTGCGTCGCGGTTGTTTAGACGCTGAGGCAAGTATATTGCCAATTCAATCCGCAGAAGACTACGGCGAAAACGAAACTGTAGATGCACATTAGCATACGTTCATATCTTCGGCTTTCATAACTTGGCGTTTTTGAATTGATAGCTTCATTTTGTTCGGGGTCTGATTTCTTCTTGCGTACGCTTTGTACGCTTGGTTCCATTGGAAGCGGCTCTTCCGTTGTTTGCGTTACATTCGAATCGTAGATTTCAAGATTGCTGGTGTTTGTACCGGCGAATTTCAATGAGCTTTCTGACTTGCTGGCGGTGACCACGACTTGTACGCTCTCACCTCTCGCGAATAAATCCAAATCGGTGAGCGAATAAGTTGTTGTGCTCTTATCATTTCTTCCGTGGGATATCTGCCATCGGGGTGATAGTGTGGATGAGTGGGATGCCATACTGCGTCCTTCGTATTTATTCCCGAAGAGTTCCCTTTTTATCTCGCGCATCATTGGTGAGTTTAACGATTTTGCAGATTGCATTTGCTGAATATTTGAGTATTTGACTTTATCGGATCGACGTCTCATATCGTGGCCTAAGGTTAGGGAAATCGCCTTGGAAGTAGTCTTTTGTGACATTGCCGTGTCAGTTTCCTTGTCGGCAGTTGCTCGGGCCATCAGTTCTGTAGGCGCTACATTCATAAGCACCGAATCCAACATGGAGCAAATAAAAGTCACCGCTGAACTTACGCTTGCGACGCTCGCCATTTGCGTTGCCTGCTCCACTTTGGTGATAGCGTGCACCTGAACAATCGGTGCTTGAAACTTGGTGCTCATAAAATCAACATGACTACCTTCATCTTTATATTTCTTGACCGCATCCATAAACGGTGCTAAGATGAGATCTTCTCCAATATGATCAGCGCTAGCGCCCATAGAAGTTGAGATATTTGCAGTTTCAATTTTCGTGATGACTTGGTCCATTTCCTCAACGAATCGTTGGGTTTCTTCGCCGAGTTGGCTCTCCAATGATTGTATATTTTTGTGGTAATCGATAACTTCCTGTGGGGTCATATATCCTGGACTGCAATCCAGGATTTTGTTGAAAACTTTCCCACTCTTAACATTATCACTAACTGGTAGATCCATGCATGAGTTATAAATACTCAGATTCGATTTGACTTCTCCGATTGGATTCAAATTGTAGCAATCGGCTTTGAGTATATCATCATCCATTTGAACACTGTCGCTACTGTTATCGAAGTATTCATTGTTGTATTTGCTTGAGCATTCGTACGATTCTTTGTGTACTGGTGGAGGACTTTTGCTGGTACTTGCAAACGACATGATGCGTTCTTCCTGGCGCGTTTCCGGTCGGCTGATGCCACGTCGAATGTGCTGCATTTGTGACGAGAAATTCATCGAGCTGTCGTCCGATGGTGATGCGACATTGCGAAAGCTATCCGTCATCAGCGACTCAGCGGATGGGTGCTCCAAAACCTGCCATTTGCTCATCAACTTCGATTGCATATCCTGTGCACTAGCATTCATCTTGAAAGGCAGGTCTGTAGCTTGATGCACGTGTCCTGTACTTGGTGGTGTATTGGGTTCTATGGCAGTGAACCCAGTGGCTTTTTTAAGTTGTGTAACCCTTTCCGCTTCAGCATTTGTTTGAAAAGTATTCAATGGCGGTGATGGCAGCACTGGTTTTAAGGGTTTTATATACTCTGTTGGTTTGAGGATTGGTTCCCGACGTTCCATATATCTTCTTCGCAAATTTGCCGAAGAATCTTTGCGCACACTCGGCATATTCATCCCCTTACGTCTGCGCAACGCATTCGTATGACCCTCGAGGTTGCTCAGTATCCATTCCATTTCATCTTGCAACCCCTTGATCACTGAAGATTTATTTTCTATCTGTAAGTTTCAAACAATACTTAAATTTAATTTTAATAATTTTGTGCACTTACTCTTGGATTTTCCATGACTTGTTTGAGTTGCAACTCCATGCTGGAGATGATAGCCTTCACTTGATTGGGATCTAGGGTTCTGCTACTTGTGCTGGGTAGATGTTCCTTGGGGTTGTTGTAGCATGTCCGGATGGCTTGCTTCCAGGCGGCTGGATCTTCCATTTTCGGAGCGTAACTTGAAGATGATTGGGAACAGTTCTCAAGAAGGAGACGTCGAGCTGCTCGTGAAGTTGATAAGCGACCTTCCAAATCGCGCTCTCGATCACGGGTCGGTCTCATGCTTGCGCACTAAGAGGTATAATATTTTAGTTTTCTAATAATTTATAATTTTTGGATTTACTTACACCGGAATCCTTCGTTGAATCACCAACACTCGGACGTCTTCCTCTACTTAGATTTGTGCTAGTTGTTGCTGGAGGTGGTTGCCTCGACGTGGTCATTATAGCAATTATATATTCTTGTGGGGCAATATCCATGGGATCATTAAAATAGATATACGGGGCTAAAATATCAGCCACATTTCTTGCACCGTTCACTTCCTGATATCTTCCATTTCGATCCAATTTGTAGTTATCATATTGTATATCATGAACCATCATGACCATATACTTCTGATGGGTTTTATTCGGGTCATTAATGTACTTCTTCAACCGTTTTCGTGCATCCTTTTTGTTCACTTGTCGGTAAATTTGATAGTCCTGCATGGAAATCGATTTCGTCGATGTGAGTTTAAACTTTTCATTATTTTTAATATCGGATAATCTTTGAGCAATGCGTTTGCTCTCATCCAAAACAATCTTCTTGGGTTCCAAGGGGGGTTTCTTAACGACCATCATTTGTCGTCTCTCCGGGGAACGATTAATCCCAGCTCTTTGGGCGTCTACTTTGTTATCACCTCGTGATAGCAATTCACTAGATTCGACTTGTTGTTGTATTTGTTGCTGTTTCAAAGCTTTGGCTTTTTGCTTCATAACGTTGTGCGAATGTTGAGCGTGTTGTTGTTGGCGTTGGTGCAAGCGTTGTTGGATTGCAAGTTGTTGCTGTTGTTGTTGCGCCTGGTAGAGACTTTGCGGGGTTTGCAAGACGGGTTGTGGGGTTGTGGCCGGCGCAGGTGGTTGATGAGGGGTTGCTGGGACTTGGGGGATTTTTCGTGGGCGCTTCTTCAGCGGGCTGACAACTCGGGGTAAGTCGTTGCTTGGGTTTTTCGATGGACCCGTCACGTTGATGAGACATTCCAGAGACATTGCGTCTCCGTTGACGAGTTTGTAGAGGAGGCTGTCTTCAAGTCGCACGTGGGATTCGACCATGTGGTCACGACGTGGATATTCTGCTTTGAGTGGTTCCAAATCCTTGAGGGTAATCTCATCCAAAATGTTGTTCGTTGGGAATGGAGAATTCTGTTTCAATTCGTACTTTGTGGGTGATTTCTGCGTGTGCATGTAGACACTCCAATCTTGTTTGGAGTCACTTGTGAGATGGACAAGTCGCCCACCAGTGTAGCCTGGAATAAACAAAATGAAAATGTTGATAATTTATGTATGTATGTAGATAATTCGACAACTTTGTTTTAGACTTACTCTCAACTTTTTGTGGAAGCTCTCGGGGAGATGGATCATGGAAGTTTGAATTTCCAAATTTTCGCGCCAACTTGGTATTTTTATTGGGACCAATTTTAACATTACTCTCCCAGTTCTCTTTAACTGTGGACGCGCGACTATGCCGAATACTTCTGGCACTCTTCTTCGACGTGTTGCTGAGTTTCGGCCCGAACCACAAACTATCATTATAGTTTTCCTTGACGTAGGCTTCATTAACCATTTTTGATTGCCTCGCGCGTTTCTGCAACGGCGATGAAGTCCCAGCCGTGGAGTCACTGCGTTTACGATGTCGCCGTTTCGGACGCGCCTCATACTTGTCACGTAATTGCTCCAAATTTCCATCATTTGTGGTACTATTACTTTTTAGCGAATGTCGATGATGTCGATTGATTTTATGCATTACTTCCTTCTCGCCTGCATTACTTCCAACAACGGGTTGCTGCCTTAGTTTCTTAACAGTTGTGCTCCTAGATGCATCCGGAGTAAGTTTCGGGGTACTTGGTTGACTACTCCGTGGGCATTTTTCATTAATGTGCCTCTGAAGGACTTGCAATTGCAGCAGCGAGTTTTTGAACGCATCATCCGTATCGTCTGTTAGGTTCCCATCTTTCCCCTTTGGTGTCCCACTCTTTGATTCGTTATTGACGACTTCTTCGATGACGAATGATTTCTTGCGGCATTTGCTTGCAATTTCTCTGATGACATCCTGGGTCGAGTTAGGACGTTGCGCATTTTGGCTACCAACAGGTACATTTTCTTCGATATCAGCCAAGGGTCGCGACTCGTGTGATGAACGTAAGTGACCTGGGGAATGCGCCCGTTGGGCAAATCCCGAACTGGATGACGGATCCCCAAATATCGCAGGAATGCCAACGCGTTGCTTTTCAATTTCGTAGACGCATCCTCGGACTTTCATGCTGATGCAGTCCAGGCGCTCAATACTTTGGCGAAGAATCTCGCTCATTTCGTTTGTGAATGTTGTCAGAGTTCTATTTGCAGTTCGTGCGAAATTTTTGTACGCCCCAAGATGGGGTCGGTCTGCGCGTCTTATAATATTGGAATCGCCTGGTTGGGAACTTATATCGTAGTTAGTGGGTTCTGGATGTTGGTCGTTGGGCACCTGGGGAGCGTCTCCTTCTTCGTTCACGGCCATATCAGGTGATTGCGGGCGGCTCGAAAGAGATTTAGCAATACTTGCCCTTCTATTATGTATCTTTGGGGTCTCGGGTTTGATATCACTCTCGGTTGCCTTTTGAAGATGTGGTTCTTGAATACAGGCACTGACATCTTGTACAGTTCCAGTGGACATGTTACAATTACAATTTGAAGTGAGTTAAATCCTATTTAGAATTTTGCTATTTATTCTTTAAATTACGCGCTCTATTACCCCTTGATTGTGCTTAATAATTGCGTTAAAATAGTTCCCCATTCAATGTTATTGATATATGCAACATTGAATTTACGCATCTGCTGATTTTTGCGATTTTTTATTAGAAATTAATAGCCAGAAAACCAAATTGAAAGATGTTTGTAATCGAAAACTTGTTTAAAGCGTTTGTTTCGTAGTTTCTTCCTTTTTGGATGTGTATATTAGATGTGTATGTTTTCGCTTTTCAAGTGAATTTTGACGTTTTTGTTAGTTTTCTGGCGGATCGTAATTGTGTGACATTCAGTTGATCTTTCCAATGTTTGCTATGATCGTACATTATTTGTAACTATTGTTATTTCTTTTAGATTGGAGATTCGTTATTTGACCCTGAGGGCGCAAAAATCGTCAACGACATCCTCACCAAGGCTAAAGAGAGAAAAGTAAAAATCTACCTCCCAGTTGATTTTGTGACTGCGGATAAGTTTGCTGCGGACGCCAAGGTTGGTAGCGCTACAGTTGAATCTGGCATTCCTGCAGGCAGCATGGGCCTGGATATTGGGCCTAAGACCCAGGAACTCTTCAAGGAGCCAATTGGACGTGCCAAAGTTATTGTTTGGAATGGGTAATTACATTAATTTTATAATACTGCAATGAAATTTAACTTACTGGGGCTTTCTTATAGGCCTGCTGGCGTTTTTGAGTTTGATAACTTTGCCAAAGGTACAAAATCAGTCATGGATAATGTTGTTGAAGCAACAAAGCGTGGCGGCACTACCATTATTGGTGGTGGTGATACAGCCACTTGTGCTGCGAAGTGGAAGACTGAAGATAAGGTTTCACATGTATCCACTGGAGGTGGTGCATCATTAGAACTTCTTGAAGGCAAGTTGCTGCCAGGTGTTGCTGCCTTGTCTGACTGCTAATCATAGTAGGAAATTTATAAAAATTCTACTAAATTCTAAGTCGAGCATCCATAACATGGTGAACAGTTTGGTAAGTCAATTCAATTTATTTAAAGAGGCGGCTACATATTCCAATTAGCCGGCTATGTAGTCATTTATTATTTTTTTCTTTAAAAATTTTATGTTACATGTTATTTTGTCTTTATTTTATTTTCAATTATTTTCGTTTCGTTTTAACCTTTCATTTTTCATAGGAATATTATGCGTAATACTGGGTGTTGCAAATACTAAGTAACACCACAAATACCCGCATAGTTATTTAAATTTTCAACTTAATTGACGCTTATTTATTTTCATCACATACTTTTTACTGGTGTTACAAATTTATTAATTATTTAATGTGGTTCTATGGTAGTTTAAGCAATTAATAATTTTTTTTTATTTAGTTAGTTTGCAACACTCGGTTTATTTTTTAGTACGAAATGTGGCCACCAGGGCGCCACTTGCAATTGGAAACTTCAAACATAATACTGGGTGTTGCAAATACTAATAACACCACAAAAACCATCATAATTTTTAACTGAACAATGATTATTTATTTTTATCAATTATTTATAGTGGTGATACAAATTGTTTAATCATTTAAAGCGGTTTTGATATAATTTTAGCATTTATAAATTATTTTATTAAGTTGGTTTGCAACACTCGGTATATATTAGTACGAAATATGGCCACCAGGGCGGCGTTTGCCCTATTTGTAGTTTACGAAATGTCCGCTAGGTGCGCATTAATTTTGCTGTTTCATTTGTTATCTTGGTTTCCTCCATTAGTGTAAAATTTATCAGACTGATGAGTTTCACGACTTTTCAACGCGATCGACAAATACTCAATTATTAATGTTTCGTACGTGAATATACGCGGAGACCTCCGGCTGTGCAACAAGTGCACCATGCAAATATCAATACAGGTAGATGAGAAAAATATTGCCGAGAATACGAAACCGTTATGTGTGCGAGTAAGACAGTTCCTCTGCCGGCTCTCTTTGCTGAACATTCTGACTATTCTCTTTCTATTTGCGATTATAATATGCGCGGTATATTTGTGCAAGACCTACATACGAAGTGTGTTATTTTGGTTAGAAAACCAAGACACAACTGTGATAAGTCTATCAATAATATTGCTCTTCACACTTGTCTCATTGCCCATCAGTGTGGGCTATATCATACTAGTGGTAGCTGATGGCTATCTTTTTGGAATGGTAAATGGTCTCATGCTGAGCATCATTGGGGCCAATACCGGCTTGTGCATTGCCCACAATATTCTCAAGTTGGTGTCGCATCATCATGCAATTCGCCCAATTGGGGAGAATGAAATGGCAAAGGCGATTATGAGAGTCATTGCTGGTCCACTATGCTTCAAAATAGTCTTCTGTGCCCGCCTTACTCCAATACCTTTTGGGCTTCAGAACACTATATTTGCTGTAAGTAATTTTCTCCTAGGTCTTCTCAAACAAAAAATTAATTGATATGTTATTTATTTTATGCAGCTAAGCAATGTGAATACAAAGGTTTATCACATTGCTTCCTTCCTGGGGTTGCTTCCTGCTCAAACATTGGCTGTGTATGTTGGAACAACTGTGCGATCAATGCAGGATGTCTTAGAAAATAGCAACATTTCAACCAGCACCTATGTTTTGGCTGGTTTGCAGGCAAGTTTTATTGGTTTGTACAGTGACTGTAATTAACATATTTGGGATTTAGGTAGTATTGGGAGCATCTCTCCTGATTTGGATTGGCTCAAAGGCGCGCAAGGAGTTGCTAAAAGCTCTTGCTGAAGGGGAAGGCAAGATGCAGTCAACGAAGTCGGCATCCATGGGCATTGTTTAAGAGATGTACAAGTAGGTTTTTTGGGGAAAATTGCCTTATACGTGGCATGAATCGAAGATTGCATTATAACCCACACCCATGAAAATATCAACATTGTGATAAGCTTCCCCAGGCGATAAGGCAACGAATTGCTAATCAACTGTATAAGGTAAGTCAAAGTAAATGTTACAGTATTTTAACTTCTTATCAAGCTGGCGTTGTTTTTAAACCCGAAATGATTTCATTCGTATACGAATAATTTGCAAGTAAATGTGTGCGTTTCAATACCTTTGGACTAGCCAATTTGTGATTGTTTTAATGCGTCTGTTTGTTTTAGTTTACATTTCATGTTGTTTTGTTCTTGTCCGTCATTCGAATGCAACGTTGACGACAGCCGCGCTACAGACATCACAATAATGGGTTTTCCTCAAAATTAACAAACTATTAATAATTGTTGACTGATTTTTGCAGCCATATGTATTATAGGAATAATGAATATTAACGTGTTTGCCAAAAAAAACTAAAAAACTATAAGTAGGGTGTAGGATTAGAATATTTTTTATATAAGTATATTGACATATTCTAGTACATTCCAAATTGAAAATATTTATTCAGTGAAAATTATAATATAATAATTATTCGTATGAACGGATGTTGGTTGTATTTCTGTAGTTGATGATATTTGTAATCAAGTCACGCATACATTCATCGTTATTCTCATTGTTCTTTATTTATTGTTCAGTTCATTCTTTTATGTGCAACATGGTCGTCTGATATGTTTTTGACAAAATATATTTGTTGATATTGATTACAATATTACAATTACATTTAGCAATCAAGTAATGGTTGGTTATAAATGCTTAAGGTATTAACTGTACTGCTATTACACTTTTTTTTTGGGTCGTAGAATCATGTGTTCAACACATTGAGCACATATTTCTATAACAATTTTACTTGTGATATTGTTAAATGATATATCTCCATTCACAAGGATAGGAATACTATTTTGTAGTTAAATTTTTATTTTTAGATTTTAATGATTATGCAAAAAGGTCCTCATGTTTTTCATTTCACTTTGTTTGTTATTCATCTATCGAAGAGGTTCTTAATAGTAATCTCGTAACAATATTGCTAAATTTGTATAATTTGAATGCAAATGCTAAAGTCAAATCATACCATCAATTAATTAATGCGCTCAAACTTAATGGCTCAGTCTACATACGTATTCATATATTTATTCGATAAATCGCAAACAATTATTATTCATTACGGGGTGATTATAAATTAATGAGCAGTCCAAATCCCCAAAGCCGCTCTCTGCGTACCCGGCTAAATGAAATCGATAGCCTGACCTCTTTCACAATTGTTACATTCAACATGTTTCATCTTTATGTAATTTTAGGAGTTTGGGGCCACTCGAGGGCTGTGGAAGGTGATTTAAACGAAAATGAAGCGGTTGTCGACCGACTGTTGGCACATCTTCGAGGCGCACGTCTGCTGCGGAGTAACGCCATCCTTGGTGGGTGCACGCACCCATTTGCCGTGGCAATGCGGCACCGACATCGATGACCAGCGGGTGAAGAGACCGACGACGCCGTGCCCCTGACATCGGTAGCCGAGATTCTTGCGGAGCGCTTCTGCTTCGCACAGCACGCACACGCTTTCACCTGGAGGACAATCAAGAAGAACATACAGTAAGTCGTAATTGATAAAAGCAACTGAGTTTATGCGCTGTCGATGATCTCATGAATCTTAGGCGTGTTAATTAGTCGTCACTTAGAGAGTTGCTAATTAATTACACCTAATACGGCTGGTTGGTAATGAATTGAACGAGGGATAAACTTTATGTTCTTTATGCTGCGCACAAGATTTCCCCAGCTGCAGCTGGAAGAAGCGCAATCGCGTCGCTTTGAACTTGTTTCGCTACATCCTTGATTACGTGCTTTCGCTAAACTACCGGAAGTAGTGGGGGCGGAAAATGGCTGCACTACTAACTTGTGCACGGTATTGCAATTTATGTCTGAGATGATTTTTAAAACTTTTCCAATTACGATTTACACTCGAAAGTTTTCCTTTCAATCAATTGTATTGAGCATCCGGGCGGGCCATTATATGCACGAAAAATTGTAATTTCAACGAGCAATTATTTAAATATGAAGTATAAATATTAAAACATCTCAGTGCGCACAAAGCCATCCGTATGACAATAACGCGAGATGCAGTGACGTGGAATAACAAGTTAGGTTTACACGAAACTTTCCAACTTTGGCACAAGTTTTCAAATTCGGGGACTTGGTGTGTGCAGTCGAATAAATTCTTTTAGTGTTACTTCTCGCGCTGCAGTTTCCATTTCGGGTACGCGCACGGCGCATTTTCCATTCGCGTTTCGCCGCAGCGCCGTGGAAATTTGCATTTTGCTCGTCGGCCTCGTTGTCTATTTGCATACGGAATGTCGGTACTTGTACGCGTGCGGGGCGCGATTCATTTACTCATTGCGTATGGCTGGCTGGCGCATATGTAGGCGATGTGTTTACATTATCCGTTCGGTGTTCGCGTCTCATTTCGCTGCAATTTTCTTGGTGGCGGCAATGCGAAAGAAAATCGAATGCGTTGCCACCGCTCCCGCGCAACGTGTTGCAGCGCAACCAACTTGCGCTAACGATAATCGTAACGAGGCCTCGAGTAGACGAGGCGAATCAACTGGGAAAACCCGTAACGATTGCGTAACTAACATTTCCGCCGCCCCTCTCGTACATTTCCGCCCAACTAGGGCAACGAATGCAATCAAACGAATAAGTCAAATTTGCTGAAGTTTCCTCGAAATAATGAACAGTACGCCCACGAATGGAAGCGTAGAAAAAATCATGTTGTATGTCAATTTGTTTTACAATTCCCTTCGCTCTTCGCGAAGCTAGTTCTTTATTTACCAGCCAGCTGTCATTGGTGATGTGTCTTAGATAAGATTTGCGCACCGAGGCGCGAATCATGCATATGCAATGTGCATATTAACTGGCGACACATAAATGCAATGCGAAATTGTGTGCACGCGCCGCGCTTTGTATTTACAAAATAGTTTCTGCACATTGTGTTGCACATTTGGGAATTATCTATGCGCCTTCATGTATAAGGCGGGCGTTTATTTAAATGAGCTCACGGAGTGCATCGCGAAAATAGCAAAGAACTTCATCTCGCGCAAGCAACTACAACTTGGCTGGTTTCATGGGATTCATTTGAGATCATCCGGTATCGTGCAAACTAACAAATGCACTATGCATATGTATGGCGAGATAACAGCCACTAGAGCCGCGTTGCGAGGAAAAACGGCTTCAACTTGTTCGTTTGTTATTTGACTGGAAATGCTTTATTCCGGCGGGCGCGCTTGGTTTTTGCTCTATTGGCGCTACAAAGTGCCGCACATCATTGTTTTATTGCCGTCCGGCGGCAGATAATGCTCGTGCTAGTTGAGCATCGGGTACTAATAGTAAATTTGCAATAAGAACGTGTATAAGCCCCCAATCCCCTGCCATCCGAGGAACATTTGTTAGATAGTAGAAGATTGAAGTCAACGCTGAAAGTGGAAAATTTGCATTTGCACACTCCCCGCTTTATTGCATTTTCCATGCTATTTCTCCGCGAAACCAGGGACATTTTCTGTTGGTATCCACTGTTTTTGATTGATTAACCCGCCGAATTAATTAAACATGAGCAAACATAATTAGAATATTTTCGCGATTTCTAGATTATCATGCATGACGTAAATAAAATATTAGCGTTAATGAATAATAATTATCCGGTGCATTCATTTTCCGCCACATAAATCATGTATCATGTATCATATTTATTAGCGGAATTAATTAAACATTGATATTCAATTTAATGATTTTAATCAGTTCACTGTTGTTGTTTATTATTATTGCAAGAATCTAATAATTTCACTAATCATTTGTTTTCAATTACAGAATTTTCGCTTGATCATCTATCCATTGGAGGGACCAAGTTGGGTGGAAGTCCCAGGACACCCGCGAGGAAATTGTGTACGGAACACAATTCCAACTCCATTGATACAGCTGCTAGTAGCACGTCACCGGGGGTATCACCGCGCCAGGCCCAGCTAGCTCTTCACAATTAAATGGTTTGTCTGACACATTCAATGTTTGCATCAGCATCATCATCAGCATGCGGCTGGAGCGTTGCGAGTAACTTAGTTCACCAACTATTAGTGAGACGAGTTAGACACGCTGCCGCCACCGCCTCCGAGTCCGTCTCCGTCGCCATCGCGGCGCCTACAAGGCCAAAACTAAATAGGCACATTGAGGTAGAGACAGCACTGCCAACAGGAAGAACGCACTCAATTATACAACAAACTATCGGTGGCTGAAGAGGCGGCCAGAGAGTGCAACAGAGTGAGTGGACGTAAACAAGCTGCCTAGGCAGATAGATGGTGCCGCACGGTCGATCGAGGAACATTAGCAATCTTGTTGCTTTGGTCCGCCTCGTGAATGGGCCACTAGTGAACCAGGTACTTCGTCCAAGTGCACTCACATTCCGGCTGTTGCAATTTCGGTAACGACTGTTCTACAACCCTGACTACAAGCGTAATTACACTTGAATGTGAATTTGTAATTAATTTTTCATTTCTGTTTACTTTGTTTTGTTATTGTGCATTCACATAAGGTCACGTGAGATATATTGCTTCATTGCCATTGCAATAATAGGATTGGTGGTTTGATATTACAATCCAATTAATCAGCATATTTATAAAATTGAAATAGAAACATTGTAAAAAAACGGTCAGACATATTGTATTTTATACTTAACAATGCTTTAGGTAAACGTAACAAATTGTCATTTATATCATAAGCGTAGTTTCCTTCCAGAATTTCTTAGTAAGTGTCACTAATTCATTTTTAATACATTTTTGCAAATTACAAATAAATTACTTTAAGCATTTATGATTATGTTATTGCGAATGTAATTTTCATGATCTTCTTGTGCTGAATGTGTATGTTTGCAATTAATGACGAGAAAGATTGCATTGTGTGTATTGGTCGTTGTAAGTTTCGCGCAAAACCTGTAACTATTTATAGAAGTTTTAAACTGACTTAAGTAGAACAGCTCGGTGGTCGAGCGGAGAAGTTCACTGCTTCTCATTCCGAAGTTCTGGGTTCGAATCCCAGCGCCAGAAAAAAAGTAAAAAAAAGTTTTGAAGCCGAATTCGTGAATATTCGTTCGTTCAGCAAATATTCTAAGTCCAAGGGGCACAAGAATAAAAATTGAAAAATATTCTAAGTCCGAAAAGTAGTTACAAAAATGGCCGCTTCCCCCACCGTCGATCAATGGCGCCGATGGGCCTTAGGTAATTTCAAAAATGTCCGTAGCCCCCACCATCGACCGCGGGCGCTAGTGCTCGCGGTCTGATGGCTACGAAAATCGGGAAAATGGCTCAGTCCTCGATCAGCCATGAACGATGACGGTAGGGTAAGGAATTGGCCGA